>PVJO010014630.1:0-47653 GCA_004026905.1 Hystrix cristata | reverse complement strand
TAGAAATCTGTGAGCCCTGAAGAAAACAAAAACATTTGGTTAACAGTTACTTTTTATTTTATTTTTTATTTATTTATTTTTTTATTATTTTTACCAAGAACATGTATTGGTACATTGTATACATAATGATCATAATCAACATGGTTATTTTGTACCTGTACATGATACATCTTGGTTTTCCCCCCTCTTCCCCCCCTTCGCCTCCCCTCTCTTCCATTCACCCACCCCTCCCTATTTGCAACAAGTGTAGCTACACTTTCCCATTTTTTCCCCTTTCATCTTACTTTTCTTTTAACCTTCTTTATCCCCCTTTTCTCTATCTAGTTCTCTCTTTTGAATACTATCTCTCTTTTTTCTTTTTTTTAAACAAAATATCTATTCTACCCCTTTGTCCTTATTTACACTTATGGTTTCTCATATCAGAGAGTGCCAGTTCACTTCCTTAGATCTTAGAAGCATATAATTTCATAGCTCAGAACAAACTTAGAATTCCTTTAGTCTATCCCACTGTAATTTTGTGGATGACAAAACATTCTGAGAGGGTATGAGTGACGAGTTTGTCACACTGTTAATTTGTAGTGCGGTAAGGACTTGGACCAGACTTTCTGATTTCCAATACTGTTTTCTTTCCTCTCCCACCAATGGCCACTACGTCTTGAGAATTTTCACTGTTGAGTGACATTTGTATAGATCACTCATTCTGCTGGGACTATTATTGATCATGCCATGTAAGAAAGATTCTGGAAATATCACTTTATGAACTTTCTAAAGAAGGTTGTTTCTTACATCCTTAACTGCCCGAGAATGGATCCAACAACAGCTTTCAAATTTGTCAATAAGTTTCTCTGAGTTTCAGGATTTTAGGATGCTTTATACTTCTTATGAACTTGCCCTGCTGACAGCGTTGTCTTGGCTGAAGTGAGATAGTGACACTTGTTGACTTTAAAAAAAGCTTTTACACCCATTTTTCTTTTTGCGGTCCTATGTTGACTGTTTCAAACAGAGCAGATGCATGTGGAGCTCGGTAAAGATGTGCTGTGAGGATATTCACTGGGGACTGATTTTTCAAACTGTTAATAGTTTTTTCCACTTCCTTTCTTCTGGTAAGAACAGTTGTCATTTTCTTTATAAGGTTTTAAATAAAAAGGGAAAATTTTTTTCCTCAAGTGAGAATGTATGCATCTTTAAGCTAATATCGGTCCGTTGTTTTCTTGTAAAAGTAATTTTCTCTTTCAGGGTTCCACTCTGTATCTGACGGGTTAACTGTAAGTTCCTCCACGAGGCAACTTTGGGGAATGTTGATCACTGCATGAAATCGGTCCTTAAATTGTTGCAAAATTGCCTTCCTTCATACTGTTTTGATCATGAGGGCTCTCAAGTGTCAAAGTCATTTGGAGAACTAGATAGATAAAATGCATGAGCACTACGCTTTTTTTTTCAGGAGAGAATAAATAAATGTGTTTTCTCCTATGTGCTTAGCCTCTGATAGTGATTTGTTAAAAGGAAAAAGGAAAGGCAATAGTATTAAATATTTACAAGAGTGATTTAGTTGTATTATCTTGTGCTCTGCATCTCTGTTTAATAGTGAAATCAGCTACTGTTGAAACAAATGCCATTAAACCCGTGGTGGTGAGAAGGTCACTGCCTAGGCAGGGTCAAAGTAATTTGTGGAGTATAGTGATTTTAATCAACTTCCCAAGTCTCTTCCTGTTTTTGGCCAGCTTCCCTCCACAAATAACAGGGAAAAAGTTCACTTGAGGATTTGGCCCCCTCGCTCCTCCACACATTTTATGCCTTTCCCGGGCAGCCTGGTGGTTGAAGTCTTTTGTGCCTTTTTTTGTTTCATCCACTTAGTAGACAGGGCCGGCTCTGTGCTCCCCAGAGGTGAGTGGCTGGAGTTTCCCTTCCGTCCCTCCTCTACCTATATAAATGATTTATTTCACTTTTATTTCCATATCGCTTAGAAGAAATCCCTGACTGGCCGCATAGCATTATCTTCATTTCACAGGCAAGAAAGCAGAGGCTGAAATTTACAAAAGCAGTTACCGAACTGCTGGCAAAACCAGGGTAAACCAAGTTTCGTTTGGGACCAAAGCCTCGGCCGATACTACCTGCTACGTCATCACTTCAATGAATGTCACTGAAACTTCAAGTTTTTCTTCTGTAAAATGGGGATGATCATAATCCCTTATTATAACATATTCTTAATGTACACAAATAATATTATATACGATGTGTTATAAATATTTATACTCTTTTACTTTGGGTGAAATTAAGACACATGAGCTAACACTTATTAAGTGCTTAATAGGCTATCTGGCTCTTCTTAACAATTTTAATAAAAATGTTCACTCTTCTTTTTAGAAACAATACAATATAATTGAATTTAACAAGTACTGAGCACAAGGAATACACAAAATGCATAAAAATCATTCTTTGTTCTCAAATAGCTCACATTATAGTAAAAGAGAAAACCCCTACATAATGAATTCAATTTTTTTCTCTTGTTTTTGGCTTTGTCTGTACCAAACAGCACTTAAAATATGAAAGCCTTTTTCTGGGGGTAAGTAGTTTTTTGTAGTGTCGAGGAATATTGACATTACAGCGACAGCTCCATGAAGTTTATTGTCTTACTAGTCTGTGTTTATTTCATCCTAAAATCCAGAAGAGTAAGTTGGAAATGGGGAAAAACAGAGAGGCCTAGAGATGTAGTATGTGTATTAGTCAGGGTAGGTTAACTGCTAGGAGAAGCAATTCCCGAATCTCAGTGACTTAATACTACCCGAAGTTTCCGGTTCACATGGTAGATTGTTGTGCATATTGGTGGGTGGTGGAGTGGGGAATCTCTGCTCCACACAGTCACTTGGGAACCAGGTACTTTCCATCCTGTAGCTCTGTAGGTTTGTCATTTTCTAGAGTGTCGTCCTTCTCTGTGGTCAACTGTCAAGTTCAGAGAGAGAGAAAACTTGGAAAAATCCCCCCCACCCTGCCAACCCAAGAATTAATGTGCTTCACTTACTTGTGCAGAGCTCAATCACGTGATCCCATCCAATTGCAAAGAGGCTGGAGAATATAATTTCTCTTTGTGCCCAGGAGGAAGCGGAAAGAAGTTTGATGAGTACGATGTCAGGCTCCACCCCAGTGGATGAACTGTGTTCTGTTCTTACATCGATTTGTGTCATGCTCATATTTTTTCAAACAAATATTGCCACTGTTTCTATGAGCTAAGAATCACTTGCATGCCTTTTTCTGTAATATACATGCACAGGTATTTCATTTGAAATAAAACTCTTCCAAGTTAACAATAATGCTTCTCAAATTGGTAAGAATCACCTAAGGGAACTTATGAATCTCTAGACTTTGGTTCCTGCTTCAGAACCACAGAGGCTTTAGTGGTAAATTATTCTTATGATCAAGTAAATTTGAGACACATTGTGATATAGCAAACTCCAGGAAGTAAAGTGAACCAAAGAGGAAGCATATGAGATTTTGCTGAAAGTATTTTATTAGCCAGGTCTCGTGGTGCACAGATAATTGGAAAGCTGAGGCAAGAAGATCACACGTTCCGTCCCAGCCTGAGCAATTTAGCAAGGTCATGTCTCAAAAAAAAGAGCCGCGTGTGATGGCCATTCTTATAATCACCGCACTTGGGAAGCTGAGGCAGGAGGATCACTGTGAATTTGGAGCCAGCCTGGGCTACATAGTGAGTTCAAGGCCAGCCTGAACTGCATAGCAAGACCCTGTCTCAAAAGGAAGGAAGAGAGGGAAGATGCAGGGGCAGAGGGAGAGATTGAGCTGGATAGCTCAGTGGTTGAGTGTCCCTGGAGTTTCATCCCCAGTACCACAGATACACAAAGGATTATATATAGTTTAAAAGAAGTCTCACATTTAGCTTACATACCTATTTGTTATACATGGATTTTTGTTGTAATTTTTGTTTTAAGGGATTTACTCTCTATCTTGCACCCATCAACCAAGCGTGCTTGGAATCTTAGCCTGAGAGGATGGATTGGGGCCAGATGCCCAGTTCAGTAGGATTTTGTTTTATTCTGATCAGTGGATAAGTGTCTTGTGTCTTTTGTTCCTCTTTGTCGCGTAACCAAGAACACTCTTGATTAAGAGAATTTTCCTGTTGTATTAAGACAATAAGGGTCCATGTTTGTAAGGTGTACTTGTTACTTGTGGCTGATTTGTGAATAGATAACTTATGGCAACCCATTTTAGTTTTTTGGTTTATCTTACTCTGTTGTATGTATAAGGACTATTTAAACCATGATAATTTGAAATGAACTCCTTCCTATAAAGCTGAGCCTTTCCCCCTTATACAGAGAGGTTGGCTGCATTGGATTTCTGAATGGGTGTCAGAGTTTGAATAATTCTGTGCTTGTGAGTTTTTCTTTTCCCTTTCTCCTATTTTATCTGTCTCTTTCTGTGTCTTTGTGTGTAAATCTATGATTACTGTTGAGTTTTCTTCCTAACTGCCAGCAATTATTTCACAGGTGGAGGGATTAGGAATGAGCTAAGGGAATTGCACTGGGATTAGAATAATGACTCCTCCTTTCCCATTTGAATCTAGGGGCAGGCAGAACTGTGGAGGGAAGGAGGACAATTTGCTTGTGGTATTTAAATTCCTAGATGGAATGAAGGAAGAGACGCCTAAAGAAAGAAAGAGGAATAAAAATCCTAAAGTGGCTCAGGGTTATTGTTCCAGGGAGCTGGGGGGACAGAAAGGAAGGGCAGCCACGGTTTGGGCCCCTGCAACTTGTTTAATTTCCTTATCTGAGAGGTTATAATCGCTTGTTGTTACTTTTTTTCTTTTTCTTTTTTATTTTGTTCTGACTATTTGGGGAGAAGAAGGCAGCAGCTGGAGAGTGTAAAATATGCCGAGTCCAAGAGAATTTTGGTGGGACCTTATCTTTCTTCCCAGGAAAGAATGATTTATTTACCCGATCTATCACTTAGGATGCTTTCAGCTGCAAATAACAGAACTTTCAACTCAACTGCCTTTAACAATGAAGGGAATTTACAGGCTCCATTCCTAAAAAACTCCAACATCTCAAATGATACAGTGAAGACCTAGTGTCTTTCTATTCCCATTTCTTGGCTTTATTTGCTTGGCGTTGGCAGCCTACCTCCCTTGTGATCTAAGACAGCCGATGGCTGTTCCCAGGGTGATTTGCTTTTTGGTTCACGTACAGTCTTTCCTTCTTCTGAATCAGGGTTCTTCAGAGAAACAGAGCCAATAGGAGATTACATGTGTATGGTGGTTTATTAGGGGGATAGACTCTGGCTAGTCCGGAAGCTGGGAAGTCCTATCCTCTGTCATCTGCAAGGTGAAGTGGAAGCCAGAGGTGTAGTTCCAACCCTGAGATCAGAGACCTGCTAGTGTAAACCCCAGTGAGAGGGCAGGGAAAGACCAAGTGATGTCCTGGTTTAAGCAATCAGGGAGAGACAGCAGATTTCCTCTTTTTCATTTTTTTTGTTATTCAGACCCTAAATGGTTTGGATGCTGCTCACCCACACTGGGGAGGGCAATTTGCTTTACTCAGCACACTGATTCAAATGCTAATCTCATCCAGAACACCCTCAGAAACACGCTAGAATAATGCTTAATCTGGGCACCCCCCGGGGGGAACAATCAAGTTGACACAAAAATTAGGTATCACGATTTACCCCTTTTCAACTTGACATTCATGTGCATCTCCTTAAGCCATACTAAATTTCTAAATAAAGACAATAGTAAGGTCTTAATTCCATCTAACATAATCCATCTATCCTGAGTACTATTAAAAATGCACGATCCTTTCCCCAGAACGGGTAAAGTCCCTGGGTGATGTTAACTCTCCTCCTTGATATCCTGTAATTGACACATGATGATGTAAAATTAACATTATTTAAATATTATCTAAAATTAATACATCTCATGTTAAAAGAATGAAATAAAGACATTTACTACACACACAAGCACACATACCCCAATGTATTCATGGCAGAGAAACACTCATGATCATTATTCCTGGAAATGCTGATGTGGTCATAGCTGGTACTTATTACTGCCTTCTTCCACTACCCATTCTATATTCCCTTTGCAAACATGTCAACTGGTTGTGGTTATTTACCTGGTGGGGTGATCGGAACCTTCAGTCCTGAAAGGTCTGGGCCATCCTACCTGGATTGGGTTGTTATAGTCTTCCATCAACCTTAATCATAGGGCGGGGTAATACTAAGAGATGCCCTAAGGGATGTCTTAGGTGTGTCTCTAAACCTGATCTTCCTTAAATCCACTGTGGAGTAATAGTCCAGTTTCCTCTAGTTAATGAGGATCAGTAACCCAGCCAGCAGAGTAACTCCTTTCTCTGCTAGACAACAAAAGTCTTGGGACTTCAAATTAATCAGACCAATTTATGTTACCTATTTACCTCTGAACCAAACACTGTTACCTGGGTGATGGGTTTTGCTGATTATCTCAGACCAGACTCACATACCCAAATCCTAGGATTATTACAAAGAGTTGGCTTTTCCTATAGCACATGGGATTTAGGAGGAGGCTGGATATTTTAGCCCAAATTTTAGAGGACTGACTGTTGACTACCAAATCCAGCTACACCTGGATAAAATAATTTAAAGCTACGAAACCAAAGCCCACTATGTCCTTAGTAAGGAATCGGGAAATCTCATCCTCCCCATCGGGCCATCAGGCGATGGTGTTCCATGAGGAGGGGATGTCAGCGAGGGACCTCTTGCATCATCCGCAGGGGCTCCGTTTAGAAGCAGATGGGTGCAAGGAAGGCTGTGCATATCCTGGCATCCGTGTAATCAGCGAGTCAGCATCTTGGAGTCTTCGTTCATTAATGTGGAGAGGCGGGAGTGGAACCAGTGCTAACCCTGACTTGTTTCAAGTGAAAATTGCCCTGTTGGAGTCTTTTCCTTCTGCCTAGATCCCAGACTCCCACTTAGGTCACCTAACCTGGATTGCTATTGATGGACAGCTGAGTGAGACAGCCCTCTAGTCTCAAGTGTGCTTTTAACAGAGCGGCGCTCAGTAACTTTCTCCTTCTCAAATGCCTCACTTCATTCATGGAGTCTTTCTTTTTAGCTGCTGCTTAAGCAGCCGCTGCCCTTCGCACAGTGACCTAACTCCCAGCCGCATATTCCACTTAGGCTTTCGGGGCAGCACCTGCCTGAGTGGCTGCTAGTGGTAGCTCTGCCTTGCTTTGTAGCCACTGCTCTTACCTGCCTCACCCACAGATGTAGCCGGGCCTTTCGCCAGAGGGATGGTTGGTGTGGCAGGTATAGTGGGTTGAGGTTTAAGGTGTCAGAGCTGCGGGAATGTGCTGATTATATCCCCTGAGTCAAACACCATTACAGCAAAGACCCTTCTTCTGTGGGCTGCTGCTTCTCAGCCCCCAGGTTGTGTTTGACCTTAAACTGCCTTCTAGACCAGTGGTTCTCACATTTAATGTGCACATGAATCATCTGGACATCTTGTGACATGAAGGTTCTGTGGGGAGGAAGTGGGGCTGGAGTCTGAGACTCCGCATTTCTAACAACTCCCCGAAAGACGCCCCTCGTGTTGGTCTTGTGCGGACCAAACTTTGGAGGAGAAAGTCTTCAAGGCCGTCACCTCGCTCGATCTTGCATGTGAAGCCAGCTGCTGCTTTCTTCTTCTTTTAGTGGGTCAGAAATCACAGATCTGAAGGAGGACTGCACGCCCCTTTGGAAGTGTATGAGAGAGGTGGAACTCCAAGTCTTAGGAATTGGTAATTTTCTTCAGGTGCTTAGTGAAACTTGAGCTTTCTTGTCCTCCTTGGATGAGAGAAGTAGGCTGCTAGTCTTTGCCTCTGCTTCCATGTCCATATGGGACTCGGTGACACTGGCTTACCTCCCAGAGTGTGGAGAACGTTCAAGTCAAGGCATTTGTGATGAATACACAGTGCTGTTCCATCCTTCCTACAAGGAAAGAAGCATGGCAAATAGCCTATAATTCGGATTCTGCGAGACTCATTTTTTCATGTCCCTAAAAAGGCCTCTTTTTGTAATCAGTCACCATGAGGACACCTTTCTGGGCATCTACAGGATTCGCAAGCCGCCTAGTCTAAGTTATGTGGAGTTGTCAGTAGGTAGGACCCTCATTCCCCCCCAAGCCCCATGTCCCCTTGCCTGACACTCTGGTGGTTGCTGTGGGCCTGCAGACCTATGACAGTGATGACAGTGTGTGTTCTCATCAGCACGGACCTGCTGCTGAGGCTGCAGTCCTAGATGTGGGGTATCCTGTGGCTAGGACTTTATTCAAGTGTGTCCTATGAATGCAGTATCGTTCTGGCCTCTCTGTGTTCTGCTTAGTCTTGTCTGATCTTATTCTCCCTGTTTCCTGTGTGTACGATCCCTTAAAAGAATCAGATCTAAACAAATACATACAGAGGGAAATGCTAAAGAGATATAAACTGTCTTCATAAGGAAGCAAGAGATTTAACTCTCTCGAGGACTCTGCTATGGTCTTTGGACTAGAGAGAAGAAAGAAAAGAAACAAAAATTGCGTAGAAGACTGCTGCTGGAGGAACAGAAGTGAATTAGGAGGTTCTTATTTTACTATTGGATGTCCGTGTCTATACTGGCTAACTGGTTCATGATGAAGCTTGGCTCCAATTTTTAGCTGGCAGTGGCTTGGACTGAGGTGTGTGTACCTGCTGCCTTCAGGGACTCTGCATGAACAGCTGTAAGGAGAGCGGCTTTCCAGTCTGCTCTGAGAAAGGTTAAAATGTGAATCTTTGGGCTTCCCTGGGGACTAATCCAGTAACAAGAGAGTCAGAGAAAACACACATCACGTGGGAAGGGAGACTTCATCAGGATTTTGGTTGTATTATAGTTACAAATGGAAGTGTTGGAAACTTAAATCTGAATTGAGGCAGCTAGAGGAGAAACATAGAATGAAATGAATTATTTATTCCCTCACTGGGGTCCTGGAAATGTGGAGTGGGCGTTAATCTCCTTTGAACAGGAGCCTCTGGGCCAGACTTGAAGCCCTCTGTGTAAGATCTGACCTTATCTGCTCCTGGCCAGACACCTCAACTTCCATTAAATTGCCTGGAGAATAATCCAAATAAGACCCCTTTACCTTGGTATTCAGAGGGAGAGTGTGAATATTTACCTAGCACATTGCCAGAGGAGTAGAAAGTACTTGAGTCTTTGATTTCTTTTAATCTCACCATTTCCCAGTACATCTGAAAGAAGAGGAAAAGCCGAGGAAGAGGCGATGATGCTAGGAGGATGGTCTTTTGGCATTTGGGGATCCAGTACATATTTCCTGTGCACTGAGCTGGAGCTGAGTGTGTACTAGTTTGCTGAATCTGCACACTAATCCATCAAGGAGCTTGTGTTGTCTCCATTTCACAGATGGGGAAATTGAAGTTTAAAGAGATTCAGCATCTCACCTACTGTCACCCAGTACCCTTGCTGGGATTCAAGTGCTGGGTGCTCTTCACACCCCCATCTTCACCTCTTTGCTTTGCCCTGTGTTGCTGCTTTCCACCCATCCCAAAGTAGCAGAGGCGATAGACCTGACAAACATCCCCATGACAAGCAATGAGGGTTACAAGCGCCTGCAAAAAGCAGATCAAAACCCATTCTTCATAAAGAACCATTCATTGTCCTTTTCCACTCTCCTCTCCTGTCCCTCAGTTTCTTTCGGGGTCATAAATATCTGTATGTGTATATTCTATGTCTCTGTCTTTCTCTTACTTTTACCTGCTCTTTAGAGAACACGAGTTTTATTGAAAAAATTCCCTTAAGACTCTCTGTTAGATTTAGCTTATTCTTCTTGCTAAAACATTTCTTAGACATTTGCCTAGAGAAAATCATGGTAGGTGAGATGCTTTCTATGTTTCTGTCTTTAGTCATTAAGGTGGGGTCCCTTGTTTCATGGTAGAGCGGGACGGAGAGGCCGGGAGCGCTTCTTCCCTAGATCATTTTGAAGTTGTAAGGTCGCTAAACCAAGGCGAAGAGATGGATGTGCTTAAAAGAGCTTTGTACTTCATGGCCTACTTGGAATTCAAGCCATTGCTGCTTCTCTTCCCAAGAGTTTGCAGGCTTGCCAGAGACGTGGAGATCATACTGCTTGGTAACCGAGAGCTACCTCCCTAAAGGATCCCTGAGCACAGATGAGGGAGGGCTCTGAAGGTTTTGTAGGGCAGGGGACATCTGGCGTGCACTCTCTATTTTGCCTCCTTCGCGAAAATCAAAATCAAATTCCTGTTTCTTCCCTGCTTCTCATTTCTTTCGGACATACTACCCTCAGTCAACAGTGCAAACTTGTCTTTCTTTTAATCAGCTCTTGAATTCCACTGCAAACCAAAAAAATAATTTCATTTAACCTCTGTGAGTATTTTTACGGATTGGGGATGTAGCAGAAATGAGATAGACCTCGTCCTTGTCTTCTGCATGCTTAGGATTCTCTGGGGGAGACAGTTGTCAAATGTGTAATTGGGAAAGCCAAGGGCGTTAGAAAAAGGAGGCACAAAATTACTTAGGATGTACCCCCAGAAGGTGCACTCCCTGGTTATTTGGAGAGGAGTTATCGCGTCTCCTAGGCTCAAATATCATCCCTTTGTTGTTCTTGCTCTGTGAAATTGCATTCTGGAGCCCGCGTGCTCCGATGGCTGTATTCATTATGTTGTAGCCTTATTAAATTTCTCTTTGTTCTCTGATTGTGTCTGTTTTGTTACCTGCTTTGATATTCTGTCTTCTGTGAGGCTGCAGACAAATAAATCTTCACTAAACTCCATATTCCATTGGCCACTGTCCTGAGGAAAGAAGTTAGATGGCCACACCCATTCCTTAGAGGCTAAAGTCCCCGCTCCTTAGTCTAGCTTTCAGGACTCCAAATTCTGGTCAGACTTCAGCTCCTGCCTCACTTCTGAAACTTTGCTAGAATGGACTTTGCTAATCCACGACTCTCCCACATCCCAGGTGCAACCTTATCTCAGTGTCTTGGCTCACGCTTCATCTTTTATCTTCCCATTTCTAGTCATGTGTTGAAATTTGATTCAATTTCACTCCTTCTGTGACGTTTTGCCTGACCATTTTAGCTCCACAGAATGCCATTGTGTTTTCTCCCTGTATCAGTCAGTCACCTATTATTCTGTCCCCTTCTACTGTCCCGGCCTACGTATTCCCCCAACTAGCCTATAAACTCTTGGAAGCTGGGCACTTCACGTTGTACTCTTCATGACCACTGTGAAACTTCTATGGATAGACGCTTGATGCTTATGGGATGACAGGTTGGTTGTCTAAGATCAAGGAGTGTTGCACAGAGTTTAATTCGGTGCCAGGCATAAATACATAACTCAGGAATGGGAAATAGGAAAAGAACTCAAGGAATTAAAAGGTGAAGTTAAAATTTTATGTCTTCCCAAATTTCAACCTACAAGCACAATATAGGTAGTTTTTTTGTTTTTGTGGAGAATGAGGTATAAGGTGGTATGGGGCTTCAGAGCTAGAGTGGGGACAGAGAGGAGAGAAAGAAGCCAGATTCCCCCAGTGGAGAGTCTGGCCTGTGGATTGAGGAGCTGAGTATTTCAGTCCTGACTGCCAGTCCGAGCACGAAGCCCATCAGTCATAGCACACCTGTGGCCTCATTTGTGGGGGAGGAGTTAGGACCCGAAGTTGCCTGTCCCAGGTGTGCTGGGAGAGACCAAGAACGGAAGGAGTATTTAAATGGTAAAGGAGATGGTGGATGGAAGTGAGTGAGTGGTGTTACTATAAACAGCATCGTCATCGTTTGTCATCTGCATCCTCCCAGAGCCGAGCAGTGGCAGGGGATTGAATCAACGGATAGGACTGTTGTGGCAGGTGGGAAAGGCCCAGACTGGAAGGAGCCTGTGGTCTCACCCAGCAGGCCTCACAGTAAAGTGGCCTGTACAAATATTCTTGTGTCAGAGGTACTTCCCCAGGCCTGGCGAGGAAGGATAAGGTGCATGGGCCCCGATCTGGCCTGTGGTGGTACAAGCGGGAGCCCTGATCCAGGGGCCTGATGATCACATGGCGCTTACCGTCACTACGTGGTGAGGTTGGAGAATGTCAGTATGAGTACTGGAACAGCAGACTCTGAGTTGTAGTCCCAGTTATGTGCTTGCCAGTCATGAGCACTTTCTCCAAATGGGGTACTGAATGCTTTATAGCTATGTTTTCACTTCATCCTTGCCACGACACTAGGTGCTGAACACATAAGAGTTTGTATTGTTATCCTACCACCAATAAAGGGGTCAAGTTCAGCCATGTGGAATTGAGCCCCAAGGAGCCAGCTGGTGTGAAACAGGAGCTGGAATTGGAATCCAGGCCTGAGCGCTTCACCACTATGCTCAGCTGCCTTCAACTTCTTGGAGCCTGAGTCTTATCTCTGTTTGGGGATGAACCTACATACCATATAGGGTCTGAGAATCCGCGTTTGAGAATGGATGCAGAAGGAATTCGTCCACTGCGAAATATCTGTGATACTGTGATATCTGTGGTATCTGGGTGTGTAGTAGACGTTCCCAGCACCTACCACACACCCAGCATTGCCACGAGTGCCGGGACCCCGTGGGGGATGCGACAGCCAAGGTGCCTGCTCGCACTGAGCTATGTTTGAGCTATAACCTGCTGGTGGGGGAGCTGTCAGAAAGTGGGGAGAGAAGGGACAATGCCACAGTCTAAGGATGTTTTTATTTTCAGTAAAGAAGTCATGTTAATGGCCCACCATTGCCCTTTCAATCTACCTTCATTCCCAAGTATAGATAACAAAGCCAAATGAAGAGGTTAAGGAATGAGGGAAATTTATGAAGACAGTTCAGTGGAGAAAACCAGAGAGTGCATTTAGGAAAGGACAAATCATGTCAGGACATTCTGATCACTCTAAAAAAGAAAATCACAGTTCTAGGAGGTGAGAAGTATGCAGTGTATGTAATATATCTCGGTTTTAGTAAAATCACTCGGAAGAGAAGTGGCTTGAAATCTTGCCTGAGAAATTATTTCAAATTGGCTGGGGGGAAGCCGTGTCACTCAGAATGAGAACTGGCTGGGAGATGGGCGCGAAGGGTGTAAAGACAAATGGCCACAGCGCTGAGAGTGTGATGGGGTCAGGTGAGAAGACCCAATTTAGCCATCACTGCTTAATGATCTGAAAGACCGACTGGGCTCCTGGTAATGATGTTCATACGTGATGCTAAATTAGGAGGTGTCATGGTGATGGCTCTCGGAAGGAGGCACAGTATCAGAGGGCTGTATTCAAGGTCAGGAGGCCGAGGTAGCAGGAACAGTAGGGGAGGGTACGGGCAAGGACAAATGAGGAAATTTCTTTGAGGACAGTCTGCAAACATTGAGAGCTTTGCAAGATATATATCAGGACAGGGAAGAGACAAAGTTTCAAGGTTGCCCACTGATCTACCCTTCCAGGATGTGAGTCACTATAGGAGTGACCAAGAAAGACATACTTCGAAGAGTAGGAAGACTTCTGAGTTATGATGGGTATTCTGACAGCCATGGCCCCATCCTGCAGAGTGGAATCCCTTCCTCCCTCCTCAGTGTGATCATCTTAGAGGTGGAAGTGTTCTGCCTTTCAGAGCTTACTGGCCTACTTGAAAGCTTGTACGCACCATGCACATTTGTATTCTACCTCTACCAATGAATCTCTAAAGTGGGAAAAATCTTTACTTCAGGAATTCTAAGAGGAGTAGATGAATCTAATGGGCCAGCATCATGCCTCATATCACAAGTGCTTGATAAATATGACCTGCGGTTTTCATTAACATTTTTGTCATTGTCCTCAGTTGCCCCATGTGCACATTCTGTACCTGGTGGAGTTTAGCAGCTTATCCAGAGAATAGTCTTTCTGGTTAAAAGAAGGGAAGAAGCAGAGGGGAGGGGCGGGGGAGAGGGGGGAGAACCAAGATGCATCATGTATAGGTACAGAATAATTGTAATGAATGAGACCATTGTATGAAGAATGTACCAATACATGTTCTTGGTTTAAAATTAAAAAAAAAATAAAATAAGGGAAGAAATATGCAGAGAACAATTTAAAAATTACCGATGAAGATTCGGGTGAAGAACATAGGCCAGGGGGTGCAGATTCCTCCCCAGGCTCTGTGATAGGTAACCTTGAACAAGTCACCTCACCTTTCTGCTCCTCTTTCTGTGTGAACAAACATCTGGGGGAGTGACAGGATTATCTCTGAAGTCCTTTACATCTTGGAAAGTTCAAAATTCTATGCAAATATACAAAACGAATTGAGCTTTGTATTATTCAGGTTGTCATCCTGGGGCGTAATTGCCAGAACATTGTCACTCTAGACCAATTCTCTGTCATCAGTTACTACTTTGAGTACACTTTCAGCAGTGAAACTCCTTTGTTCTAGAATTCTTGTGGTCCTGAGCCAATCAGAAAGGTTGGGACAGTTGCCAGATTCTAGTAGGAGTGCTGCATGGCAGTCCGAATACACATCTTCACGGGGTGTGGACTGATCAGAGTTGTGTTATCAAGGGAGAAGTGTGCAGTGGAGAAGCCCAAGGCGTGGGGACCTTTATGAAGGTTCCGCATTGACCTAGTCACACTTCATGCCTTTGTTCAGGGTTCTTGGCTGCCTCCAGCCAAGTGTTGAGGGTCATGTCAGAAAGGCACCATTTCACAGGCTTAGTACCATGAGACTCCTCTATGGAAGAGTGAATAAAAAGAAGAGTTAGTCTTATTTTCCAGACTGGAATGAGTGACATGTTCATTTTTGGGTTCCTCAAAGACTAGAAAGGTGACGGGTTGGAAGGTGCTGTGAGGGCAGTCATTTGCATGATTGACAAGCTGGAGGAAATAATTGAAGAGAAGAAAAAAAAAACCTTAAAGGCCATGCACAGAGGTGAGGTGCACATGTGTGATGCGGTGTGAAAGAAGTTACTGGACCACCCAGGGAGAGAGAATAGGATGAGGTGTGGTGCCCACAGAGGGATGGGGGGGCAAGAATGGCTGTAAACTTGCACATTTAGCTCAGCACATATTTAGTGAATATCTGTTCACTCTGTGCTGTGATCTGTCTTGAGGCGAGCACAAAGATGACTACTATCCTGTCTTTGTCCTAGTGGAGGAGATGAGTGATATGAGTAGTTGTAAAAAGCCTAAGTCTAGATTTAAACCCACGTAGTCTGCTTACTGGCTATATGGCCTTGGGAAAAGTCCAAAACTCTTCTGTGCCTCAGTGTCCTTATCTGTAGAATAGGCACAATCAGAGTACCTGCCTATTAGAATTGTAAGGATGAAACCAGTTTATTCATTTAAAACACTTGGAAGAATGCCTGGTACATGGTCTCTGTTCCTACTATGAAATAAACTAATGCATTCATAGTGCTCAGAGCAACACTTGGCATGTAATAATCACTCAATAAATGTTATTGATCATATATCAAAATGAGGCATAACAGAATGTATGCTTAAAGTGCAAAGATAACAGCTACAGCAAAATCAGCCCGGGAAATAAGAGGTAAGATCACAGAAACCTACTATCATTCTGAAGGTGATATTTGAATGGGGCCGGGAAGGATCAACAAGAGTTTTCTTGCCGGGGAGAAAGGGAATTCTAGAAGAATCAAAGGACACAAATGAAGGCTCAAGGCCTGAGGCTGTGGCTACCAATTTGGTCTTTGGCTTCTTGGGACTCTCCTGTGGCCACGCCTGCTACCTCTGTTGGTGGTAACCCTCTTTGTTACTGGTAGTTACAGTTGCTTGGCAGATGTGTGGGTTAATTTATTCATTCGCTCATTTGGCAAATTGAGGGGGTGCCTACTCTGTGGCCGCTGTCCTTATGGGTCCTTGGTGTGCAGCAGTGACCCAGGAAGCTGTTGTCTCTGGAAGCTTGCCATCTAGTGGAGGGGCCGGCAGCGTCAGGTAGTGAGAAGTGCTGTGGGGTGCAGTAATAGGGACCCTTCTTCACAGATGCGAAAATGCACCCAGGAGGACTGAGGTTAAGGAGGGCCAGTCGCAAGTCCAGCTGCTGTTCATGCCAGTGAGGCAAATGAGCGACAAGTATACGGGTTACAAAATGACTGGTGCTTTTCTTCCGCTTTCCAAATTCCCCAAGCATCTTCCTTAGGGGCCCACTCTAAGCAGAAACATTCGAGATAGGGAATTCTAAAAGATGTGGTGGGGCCTAGCCAAGGTGACACATTATGAAGCCACCCCAGGGCGTGGGTGAGTGGAGCTCCCAGGAGACCCAGGACAGAGTTCCTCCTGAGACTTCCTGGATGGGTTGCCTGATGGACAAGGGTGGCTCAGTTAAAGCCATTTCTCAGGCTGTGGTCCCTCTGGTTTTCTAGCAGCTATGTAAGTGCTCAGATGGGAAGCAATGGGCAGGAGATTTGGTTCATGTTCCCTGGGGTGGAAGACTTTAGTTACATCAGTCATCACTAAGCACAGCACAGATTCAGCTATTTGACGCAATAGAATTGGATTGGCATAATTAGTCCATGTAATAGAAATAAAAAATTAAGCAAGAGCTTATCTCTGGGAAATAATAATAATAAAAGCTAACGCAAGTGTGGAGGCAACCATCCAACTGAATTTGATCATCCGTTTATTTAGTTATTCATTTCACAAATATTTGTATTCAGCATGAGTTCATTTATGGGCTGATCACGGCGGCGATGCATAAATATCCACATCAATTCTTCATATCAGGAATTTTCCAGATATATAATTTTAGTCCAATGTATGTAAAAGCATGCATAGGCATGGAGATGCCACAAGAGTAAGAATATAGGTCTCTCTAGGCAAAGCAGGTAGTTACTTACCTGCATATAAGATGCTGTCCCCCCTCTTGAAGAATTTAGGGTGTAGTGGAGGAGTTGATATGGATGCAGTGTAGAGTGCTCCCACAGCTGCAGACATGGGCTGCAGAGGACACAGCAGGCATTGGGCTGGGGCTGGGGACAGAATTCAATCACAAATTCTCCGTCACACCTTTGAAAACCAGAGATCTTTTTGTGCTCACCCCAGAAGTGGCACAGTTTCTGGAGAAGAAACTCTTTCTTGTGTTTTCACAGGAAGTAGTGTGTTTGGCAGGGGACTGTTCTGCAGTCTTTGCCTTTGTCTGTAGTGTGTTAAAATAAGAGCGCTTCTGATTCATAGGAGTTATAAAAATAATATAGTAATCACAAAGTTCACTTTCGTGACTCACTTTGCTCTACATCACGGTGTTCTACAGGGAAGCCTTCTCTGAGTTAAAAACCCACTTGCTGTTTGTCAATTGAAAGTGTCAATGGGTCTAAAATTTTGAGGCTGAATCATTTTGCAGCATGAGGTCTAGGGACTGGGGGAGGGAAGGTGGAAGCCTGCAGAAGGACAATTTTCCATGTTTGCGCATATCTCTTTAAAAAAACTAGGAAACAAATTGGCTGATTTGTCATGGTTACATCATGTGTAATGCTTGATCACAGAGTACGTTGTTTTTGATTTGTATTTATTTTTCTCCCTCCCGCGCCTGTGTAATTGCCCTCTCCAGAATGGAGGCTTCCACTGCCTTTTGGCTTCATTAACGGCTTTCATTTTCATTAAGAGCTCTGTGCTAATGGACTGTTATAAAATGCACAGTTGTTTCTTGCAGTCACCGCCAAATGACTGTCATCCTACTGGCAATTTTGTGCATTAGGCCAAAAAGAAGGGGAAGAGGGAGCCAGTGGAAGGAGACATATCCAAACAGGACATACTCCTGCCTTGATCCTTCAAGTTGGGAAGTTTGGGTCAGCACCTGGAATTCCACGAGTACTTTTTGTGTACTCTCTTAAATGCCTCTTAGTGGACAAAATAGAAGGAAGGAAGCAGTAGCTTGCTTTTCTCATAAGTTTTTGGAATTTGAGGCTGTTTGAAAATAAGACTCGCATAAATCTTGTAAGAACGAACACTGATAATGATGAGACGTTATAAACCTCTTTCCAAATACACATACTTTGGTCATTACTGTAGTGAGTTATGAGTATCAAAACAGTCGATGGCCACTAGATCATACTTGATGTGTTGTCCTCCATGCCCAGTGGCTGGCCTGGTATTGATGGTTGAAGTAATGAAGTACAGGGTGAGGGTGGTCTGTCTTCTTACTGTCATGGCTAAACAGGTAATATTTTAAAATCTTAGAGATTTATATGAGCTGACATTAGAATTAACTCAAGCTCTTCTCTCTCATATTTTCCTGATGCAGTGAGAGATTAAGTAATTTGTAAGTGTAATCTTGATGTCGCCTGGGGTCACCCTGAGCCTAGGAGATTTAGTTAAGCTTGACAAGAGACTGGGTAACATGGCCTTATGAGAGTTAGATCCATAGAATGTTACCTCTCTCCTCTTTCCTGTTCTCTTTTGGATTCATCCCCCAGCACATAGAAAAAAAAATTATTCTTGCACATTCATAAGCCTGTTCAGTTTTAGGTAGCCTAATTAAACTCTTCTTCTACTCCAGTTCCTTTCCCAAACAAATGTCAATCTTTCTCAGATGTCTTATTGGGAATAAAATTTACTCCGTGAACCAAGAATCAACAAATAGATCATATCAAATTAAAAAGCTTCTGCATAGCAAAGGAAACAACCAACAGAGTGAAGAGATAACCTACAGAATGGAGAAAAAATTTACCAGCTACTCCTCAGACTGAGAAATAACATCTAGAATATATAAAGAACTGAAAAAGAAAATAAAAGGTCCCCCAAATAAAAGACTCAATAAAAATGGACAATTGAAATGAACAGACATTTCATAGAAGAAATACAACGGACTTTAAATACATGTGAAAATGTTTGCATCTTTGGCCATTAGAGAAATGCAAATCCAAACAACATTGAAATTCCACCTTACTGCAGTAAGAATGGCCTTATCAAGGACTCACAAAACAGCAAATGCTGACAAGGTTGTGGGGAGAAAGGAATCTGTATACCTTGTTGGTGGGAATGTAATATAGTATAAACACTTTGGAAATCATTATGGAGATTCCTCAAAAAAGTAACAATAGAAATTCCATTTGAGCGAGCTATAACTCTTCTGGGTATCTTTCTGAAAGAGCTAAAGTCATCATGCTACAGTGAAACATGCATACCCATGTTTATAACAGTGCAACTCACAATAGTTAAATCATGGAAGTGGTCCATATGCCCAGCCACAGATGAATGGATACATAAAGTGTGATATCTATATTACTCAGCCATAAAGAATGATAAATTTGAGTCATTTTTAGGAAAGTGGATGGATTTTGAGACCATAATACTAAGTGAAATAAGCCAGTCACCGAAGGATAAATATTGAATGGTTTGTCTAATATGAAAGGCCCCAAACAAAAACAATTTAAAAAGCAAAATAAAAGAGCTGTATTAAGAGTCAGGGAGGTAGACTCTATAGAGATAAGAAGGGGACCTGAGGAAGAAGGGGAGGGGAGGACAGGTTGAGGGGAAGGGGGAATAAAAATGTCAAGAAGCAATATGTATATGTATCAGCCCCCCCCCAGCTGAATGTAAACATTGTGTATTACAAACAAACACTAGTAAAAATTTTCGAAAAATAAAATTTCTCCATGATATCACTTCAGGCTCACCGCTGGTGTAAAACTCCGGTTTTAAATTTTCACATCAATGCTCTTTTCATAGCAGCATTTATCTGCTTTATATAAGATACGCTTTGTGGTTAAAGCCCTCGCCATACAATGACAAACTTGGGTTTTGTTTGAATTTTTCCATATGTTTTGCCTTTTGTAGGAAGGAGTCATGATCAGCTAATGTTTTAATAAGATGCCTGGAATCAGAGCCTAACGTTTCTACATTAATTAAAATCTTTGCAAAAAAAAAATCTTTGCAATTAGATATTTCTTTTATGTATTTAACATGGACGTTATTGTTATATAATAGACATCTTTGCCAATGGACCGATAACGCACAAATTTATCAGTGTTCTTGCTCTTATTAAATAAAAAAATCAGTCAACTTCCTAACATTTCCCATTTTATGTTCTCATGTAATTTAAACATTGGAACCAGCATCTGTTTGTTTTTGTGTTTGAACATGCAAATTCTAAAGGGTCAGGGTCTGGCTCCTGTATTTTATGCAGGGCATTTTGCTCATTATGAACCCATAATGTCAAATAATAACCGTGGGATTTACAAAGCCCAGTTTGAGAAAGGTCACGGAAATGTGTAAGTTGTCTTTGAGAGTTGATGCTCTAGGCTTGGAGTGAGGATGATTAAATCTTAAACCTTCCCTCAAGTTTGGAAAGGCCCGGCTGGATTTGAGTTTAAAGACACAGGAATCATCAGCCTCTTTTTCCCATTATGTCCTCCTTCTAGTTCAGCAACGGAGTTCTCTCTGTCTCTGTGTCTCTGTCTCTCTCTCTGTCCCGGGGATTGAATCCAAGACCTTCACAACTCAACAACATACCCAGCCTCTTTTTTTTTTTTCTTTCTTTTTTTCGTTTTGAGATGGTCTTGTAAATTTCCCAAGTTGAGTTTGAACTCATGATCCTTCTGCCTCGGCCTCTAGAGTGCTGGGATAGAGGCATGCACTGGGCTCTGAGTAGTCCATAAAAAATAGTGTTCTTAAAAAAGAAAAAAGAAAAAAGCCCCAAGAGAAGTCTGACCTCATCAATGTTTAAAACATGGACCATGGGACGGGGAAAGATATTTGAGAAGTTGAGTTTGAAGATGTTCCGGTGTGCACATCGTGGAGTACAGAGAGAGGCCGTGGGGGTGCCCCAGCCTCGGAGACATCGAGAGGCAGAATGTTTACCAAACCTTTGAAAAAGCTTTATTCCCAGAAAGGACCAATGATGGTTGAATGTAATCCAGAAAATTGTGCTTGAAGCTCCTGGAACTGGTAGCCTGCGAGTTCCAGGATTTGTGGGCTCAGAGAGCCGTGCTGTTCACTTCTAGAGAAGTGGCCCGGGAGTCAGAATCGTCTGAAGGGCACTGATTGGCATCCTGGAGACGAGAGTGAGCAGAGGCCGAGCGGTTACCACAGGATGCACCTGGACTTGAGCATTTGATTACTCCCAAGAAACACGATGTTAGCCTGAGACCCAGCATTTTACCTTGTTGCTCGTCCTTCAGTGCTCAGTATCACAGGCTCCTTCAAAACAAGGGCCATTTCATTATTGTCAGTCAGGCCATTTAGGGGAAACCATGAAGCAACCGAGCTGTTCATCTTATCTCTGGAGCTCAATGTGGAAGAATAACCATGAACTTCGGAGCTCAGCAGACCGGCGATCAGAGCCCTAACTCCTTAATGGCTGTGTGACTTTGGGCAAGTCATTTAACATCTCTGAACTTCAATTTCCTTTTCTAGAAAGGGCATAACAATGAGGACCTCATCCTGGTGTTTTAGAAGTCAGTCAGTTAGTATGCATCCAGCAGCCCAGAGACTGTCTGGCACAAGGCAAACCTTGAATAAATGGCTTTTTCCTTATTTCCTTTTAACTTATTTCTTCCTCCTACATCATTTTTCTCTTCTCTGCCTCAGGCCCCATCCTGTGCCACACTTTCTCAGAGCTGCACTCTCAGTCTGCTGTCACACTGCCTCGTTCCTGGAGGTGGCTTTAAGTGTTGTCTAACCCAAGTGTAAAACCTATAACCCCTTAGAGGCAACTTTGGAAAATTGAAAACTCATTATGACCTAAAGGAATGAATCTCTAATGGTAGAATGTCTGGCTCCTGGCTTGCTGGTATGGAGCGCAGCTTTGTCTGGAGCCAATTCCAGCCTGATTTGCATCTTACAATTTTCTGAGCATTATTGCCCTTTTCTTCACGTGGTCTTTGTCTACCTTCTTGGAAAGCTGGCCTGCATATAAAAAGGAGGGCTCCCCAGGCCTGCTCTAATTGGGTCAGAGGCACTCACCGCTGCCGTGCCAGGGGTCTGCCTTTCTGTGAGTTTGTGCACAGCTTCATTAGGAAGTTTACCGTACTGGGCCTTTCCAGAGGCTGTACTTCTTGATTTGGTCCCTGGATGAATTTGCAAGCACTAATCTAGTTGTTGCTGGAGGGCATCCAAATCTAAAGCACGATGATTCCTCCCTGGGTTGTTAGGCATTAGATTGGCAGGGTCTTGGACTCTGGTAAATTCTGTATGCCTGATAGGGGCTGGTCAGCCAGCCAGGTGCAGAGGGAGGAGTTGCTGGGGAGCAGGTGATCAGGGAAGCCCGTGAGGCCGGTGCCTTGTGGGATTTATGCTGTGGCTTTGGAGGAGAAATTCTACAGAAATGCAAAGAGTGCTTATTGTGTGCCAAGCACCCTTCCAGCAATTGAGGACGAGTCAGAGAGTAAGGTAAACAGAAACATTTCTGCCTTTGTGGGTCTACTACTCTACTAGATAGGAGAGAGAAGTACAACAAAGACTAAGCACCATAAGTATATTAGGTGGATGGGTGGGTAGTTAGGGAAAAGCATGAAATAGCTGAGAGAGATCTAGATAGATAGATCGATAGATCAATAGAAAGTTGTGTTATAGGGCTGGGGATTTAGCTCAGTGGATAAAGTGCCTACCTGGCAAGCACAAGGCCCCAAATTCGATCCCCAGCACCAAAAAAAAAAAAGAAAGACAGTTGTGTTATAGTGGGAAAAAGATCTGGGAGAGGAAAGTTAGGAGGGTAGGTGAGGGATGGAATCTACTTTTGTATAAGATGGTAGAGAGATTTCTTTGAAGTTATGATTTTTGGACATGAATGAAGCTGACAAAGGAATGAACAGACAGGTCAGTAGAGGTGTGTAGAGGGACATATCTGATCTGCCTTTGATGGCTGTTGTGAGGGGTTGGGCTTCTAATTCTAGAGAAATGGAATCAATAGAGGGTTTTGAGCAGAGAATTCCACTGCATTTTAGTAGGACAACCCCCACCCTGTGCTATGAACAGACTGTAGGAGTCAAGAAAGGGAGCCAGAGACCAATTAGGCTTCCGAGGGAATCCAACACCCCAGGGATGGGGCATCTGGCTGAGGGTGGGAGCAGTGGGGGCTAAGAGAGGTCATATTCTGAGTGTCTTTGGAAGGAAGAGCCCACGGAATTTGCTGTTGGATTGGCTATGCCTGTGAAAAGAGAGGGATTAGTGATGACCCCAAGGCCTTTGCCCAGAGAAATGGGAAGGAGGATATCACTTTTCTCTGAGATGGGGAAGACTAGGGAAGGCGGCAAAGCAGAGGAAAGAACTGGAGTCTAGCAGAGTCCTGTTAATTCTCAGATCTCCAACGCTGGGTTTGACATCTAAGGGGAGAGACGTCGAGGAGGTGATTGGGCTGTAGTTGCAGTTCATGAGAAAAGGCAGACTGGAGATAAAAACTTGACGGTCATCGGCATACAGATAGATGGTCATGAAGCTTGAGAAGCTTTGCAGAATCACTTCTTTATGGTGAAGTTTTTCTGTCTTGGAGGAATTTATTCCTTAAGGGTAAATTTGGGCAAAGCCTCTATCCTAGCTCCCTCCCACTTTCTCCACCTACCTAAACTTTATACCTGGTTGGCTTTAGGTGTCTTCAGAGGGCCTGCTTCCCAAGGTGGGAGGGAGGCAGTCCAAGACAGTCTCCTGGGATGTGGGGAGAACAGGTTAGGACTTCTGTTTATCCTTGATCTTAAGTTTTCTATATGTTTGTTTTGTAATATACTTAACATATGGTTATTAGTTACAAAATAAACTTTCACTGAGGATGTATGTTTAAAGACTTGTTACCGACAGGGTGAGGGTTTTAAAAAGTTGGCAGATTATTGCCTGAATGAAGAGGAGAGGGAAACTTTGTTAACTTGGCACTCTAAGAGCAATGCATAGTACTTGAAGCGGAAATCCGAGCTGGCCCTGCTGGCTGACCCGGCTTTACCTCACTTGGTCGTGAGAGATGCCACACACACACAAAGAAGCCAAATTGAGTCCAATTTATTAGCCGCTCACACAAAAATGCTCTTGATCTCGAGTCTTTGTGTGATTATCCCTTATAGACAGTTTAGAAGGATGTTATCATATAACAAAATCTTGAGTTGTACAAAGAGTTTTACACGGGCATGCTGTTATTACACACAATCTTATGTCACTTTAATCATACTTTATTTTTCTTGGATTCTGGCAGTTTTTGAAGTTACAGACTCAAAGTGGTTTTATGGTACCAGGCACGAGATAAGGTGTAGGGGGCTTGAGTAAATATAAGGGTCTTAGTGGGGATGTTTTACTACTATTCTCACAAGTGAAGGCGTCTGAGTGCTGATAAGGAAGTGGGTGTCCTAGGTAAGGAGGAGACAGGAGAGTTGACATTCTTTCTGCAATTTGCAGCAGTCTAGGTTATGATTAACAGAAACCTTAAAGAGGGTCAGAAGACCAAATCTAGAGAAGAAAATGGAATGGGCTCAGCTTCTGATTAACCCATGTCGCTCCCCACTTCTCTCGGGGCCGAGCTGAAGCTGAATTAAAATATGCCATTTAAGTAGTCAGAGGTTTTTTTTATTTTTTTTTTCTTTTTTCATCCCTGTTGGAGTAAGATGGACAAGCAGCTTGCCTCTTCTAGAAGAGATCCTTTTTCTAGGATTCTGCCAACACTTGGTGTGACACCTTCTAGGTCCAGACAGAACAGTGGGCATTTTCAGCAACCCTAGAAGGTTGGACCAGAGAATCACTTTCCACAAAAGGAAGAGGAGTTGGATTAAAGGGGGGCACCTGGCGGGAGCCTTTTCAGGATCCCCACAGACCACCGGATTCCCAGACTCAAACTAGGGAGGGTTCTTGCTAAACTCTCAGTCAAGGCCCTCTTCCCTAGTTTCAACTCCACCTCACTGATGGAATTCCTGATTTAAGCCTCACAACCCTTCTCACGTCCTTCTGAGTTTCAGAAAACACTCCTTTAGTCTTGAGCTAGCTTGAGATGATAAGACCTAAGTACAGCAGGCAGTGTTGAGCAGTGGGCAGTGACTGCCTTGCAGGGAGGGTGGGGGGAAGCTGTTGAATTTCTTTTTCTCTCCTTTCTGCTTTCCTAGTAACCTTGTATCTTTCCATATGTTGATATCTTATTTGTCACTCTCTTATATATTTAGAGTGGTCCCTCAGTTCACTAAACCTTTTATTTGCAAACAATTTGGTTTACAAACAGAAGCATTTAACAAAGTATTTTGTTTGCGAATTCTGATGGGGTGACAAACATGATAGCGGCCATCTTTTCCAGAATTGTGGAACGAATTCAGTCCATAAACTGCTGTGCCACTGTATTTTGTCATACATACTGGGAGATTGAACCCAGGGAGCCCTGAGCTACACTTCCAGCCCTTTTTGTATTTTTATTTTGAGTCAGAGTCTTGCTAAATTAGGTGCTGTGATCCTCTGCTTCGGCATTCCAGTAGCTGGAATTACAGGGTTTCTCAAGATGGACCGTAAAACCTTGATGGCCTGACTCTGTCTCAGCTGCTTCGGGCTCGCTTCCCATCTCACTCTGCCCCTATCGGCCCCTGTCAGCCTTTAGTTGTTGAGTGTGAATGAGAAGCGTTGCCCGCGGATCTTGGGGGTCCACTGAGCTCTGTAGATCTTGACAGAAGTGATTTCAGAGACTGCAACACTCTCTCCACAGAAAGCCTTGTCTCTGGGGTGCCCTGAAATGTAAATCTGGGAGCCCGGGAAGCAGTCAGGTAAGGTTAAGGGCAAGAGAGTGAGTCTAGGGCGAATGTCGCTAAGGTAACTAGAAGAACCCCAGTTCTGAAGGTTTTGCCTGGGTTCTCAAAAGCCTTCCAGCTTTCCGTTTTAAAAAGAGACTCCACAAAGTAAACCCGGGAAAATGTGCTTAGGAGCTACAGTCCGCACAATCCAGAGCTCCTCAGAATCACTGGGGGCCAAGTGAAATTCAGATTCTTGGGCCCTGCTAGAGAGCGCCTGACTCCATAGGTCTGCTGTGGTGGCTCAGATGCCTGCAAAGGTGGTTTCCTTCTTTCTTTGTGGATATAGGTGATTCTAGAGGGCGCAGTTTAAAGAATTGCAAGCTTTTCCTTGGAGTTGCAGCTGAGGCTGGGACCTGGGTCCTTGGAACGGGTCTGAGCATTAAAATTAATGTGTTAATTTGCCCTTTGCCAGGAGCTGCCTTTTCTAATGCTTCCTTGGTCCTTGGTAGGCTTAAAGCTGTGCCTGCTTCCCCAGTCCTGATTTTGAACTGGTATTTTATTGTATTTATTTATTTTTTTGGGTGCCAGGGATCGAACTCAGGGCCTTGCGCTTGCTAGGCAAGCGCTCTACCACTGAGCTAAGTCCCCAACCCCTTGAACTGGTATTTTAGAAGGAAGAAAGGAGATCACATTTATCAGCAAGTGCTTACTGAGCATCTACTTTATTCCAGTTGCTGTTCTGGAGGCCTGGAGTGAACAGGGGCAAGAAGCCCAAGACTCTGCTCTCAAGCAAGATCTAGTCTAGAAACTCGCAGGTCTATTTATGCTCACAGAAGCACCTCTTCTCTGAAGCTTTAAGGCAGTTCTAGAGCTTTAAGTTAACAAGCATGAACCTGGTACATCCCAAGCAGCAGTCCTGAGCTCCTCATTCTATGGATAAGAAGAGTAAGAAAATCTGTGGAGGTTCCATGTGTCTCAAGTGCCTCTTCCATAAGAGGTGCAACAGGTGGTTCTTCTAATTCCTGGAATCAGAAGGGTAAAAAACTTCAGAAGTGTAAAAAAAAATGAGCGCACTTTTGAGAAACACGTCTGGGGACAGCATCCTGTTGTGATACAGTTTATTGGTCTGGGACAATGACTTTCTGTTGGGGCTCAGGCCAAGTTATTAAACTCTATGGGCCTCTGTCTTTCCATGTGCAAATTTTGGTGTTTGCATCATATCTTTACAGCCCACGTTCTGCTCCAATATTCTAGAATTTTTAATTTTCTTTGTTTTGCTAGAATTCAGTCTAAGATCCTGTTTTTTTTCTGAGCACATTTGGTATCTGCTTCAGTTGTATGTTGAGATGTGATGCTACAGCCAGTTGCAATTTCCCTTCTGGGGTAGACATCAAACCTGCCTTCCCATTAATGGGCAAATATGACAGTGGAGAGCAAAGACTCAAATGAAATAGGGTGATGGCAGATTCCCTGACTGTACAGAAGAAGTGCGTGACCTCCTTGTCTTTGACCTTGAGTTCAGGGACACTACCTATTATGATTGCTAAAATTTGGCATCCCAGAGCACAGTGCTGCTTAGCTATGCTAGGTATGGGTCCTGTTGAATCGTAAGCACCAGCAATAATTAGTGAAGGAGGCAATGGAGACTGTAGGAGAAAGGGAAGGTAATGTCAGCAGACACAGATGGGAAGGCTAAATATCTCTGGGGACGTCAAAGTAAATACTCACTTGGGCTTGGGGACTATCCACGCCTGCATCATTGGAAAGGAGCAAAAGAGTTTTGTTGTTTTGTTTTTTTAAGGGGAGAGAAGTTTAGACCACCCTTCTACTCTGTTTCAGTATTGAAGATTGAACCTAGGGCTTTCTTTTTTATTATTATTATTTTTTAAAATTTTCTTTTAATGGTACATTTTAGATACACATAGTGATAACATTTATCATAGGGGATTTGTACCTGTACATGATATATCTTGCTGCTGTTTTCTTTCCCCCGTTCCCCTCCCCTCCCTTTAGCTCCTCTCCCTCCTTATTTACAAAAGCTTTGTTTCCATTTTTTTCCTTCTATTTCTTATTTCTCTTGTCCCTCTGTTCCTTTCCCCCTCCCCCTCCCTTGTTCCCTTTCCCATTTGGACATTTTCTTCCCTTTCCCAAAATAATACATTTTAGTCTTTATTTACATTTTCATTTTCTCACACCAGAGACACAATGCATTATTTAAACATGTGTGTCTGGTTTATTTCTCTTAAGAGTATGGTCTCAAGATGCATCCATTTACCTAGAAATATCTCAAGCTTATCATTCTTTATGGCAGAGTAGTACTCCATTGTATAAAAACCCCACATTTTCTTTATCCATTCATCAGTTGATGGGCATTTGGGCTATTTCCAAGATTTAGCTATTACAAACTGTGTCACTGTAAACATGGGTGTACATATATCACTGTAGTGTGATGCTTTTAATTCTTTTGGGACGATACCATAAAGGGGAATAGCTGGGTCAAATAGAATCTCTAGTCCTAGTGTTTTGAGGAATCTCCTCCCTGATTTCCATAGTGGTTGCACCAGTCTACACTCCCACCAACAGTGAAGAAGGGTTTCTTTTTCCCCGCAGCCCCTCCAGCATTTGTTATTGGCTGATTTGTTGATAATAGCCATTCTTTCTGGAGTAAGATGGAATCTCAGTGTTGTTTTAATTTGCATCTCTCGAATCACCAGTGATGTTGAATATTTTTTTCATATGTTTATTTGCTGTTTCTACTTCTTCATCTGAGAAGTGTCTATTCATTTCAGCTGCCCATTTTTGGATTGGGTCTTTAAATTTGGGGGGTCTGATTTTTTTGAGTTCGTTTTGTATTTGTGATGTTAGTCCTTTGTTGTAGGAATAGCTGGCAAAAATTTTTTCCCACTCTGTGGGTTGTCTCTTTGCTCTGTTGGTGGTTTCTTTTGCTGTGCAAAGTCTTTCTAATAAGATTAGATCCCAGTTGTTGATTCTTTGTGATATTTTCTGGGCAACTGAGGCTTTGTTCATAAAGTCTTTGCCTGCACCTGTGTCTTCAAGAGTTCTACCTATTCTATCTTCCGGAAGATTTAGTGTTTCTGTTTTAATGTTTAGATCTTTGATCCACTTTGATTTTAGCTTAGTGCATGAACCCAGGGCTTTCTCATTGAGCTACATCCTGAGCATAGGTTTTTTATTTTTTTCTTTATTTGTTTTTTTTGAGACAGAGTCTTGCTAAATCGCTAAATTGCCCAGGCTGGGCTCAAACTTTCAATCCTCGTGCCTCAGCCTCCCAGGGTGCGAGGCTCATAGATGTGCACGGCTGCACCTGTCTTAGCAGAAGACTCCTTAAACCACTGGTAACTGCGAGCCTTTTGGGTAGGACTCACTCTGGGCTTTTAAAGGTAGTCTAATCCCGTGTTTCAGGCAGCACACTGGAAATTTTCTCCAAGCGCTTTAAGTTCTGAATGAAATTTGACTGTTTGCACATCCTATTTGTGCTGTACTCCCGGAGTCCTGAGAAGTCCAGGTGTGTCATATTCATATTATTCTTCAGGTGGCTGGGGCCATTTTTTTGCTCTGTTGTGATGGTCCAGAGATGAACAAGTGAAGAAGGAATGTCTGGCCGCCGTGAAGTCTGTGGGACGGGGACTCACAGTCACAGTGTAAGATCCCGAGAGTCCCTGCTGACCCGGGCTGGGCTATCACGGTGTTGGTGACTTCAGAGTCCTCAGTGGGGAGGAGAGCTGGGGCGGAGGGAGAGTGAGGTATGGGTATTGTGTATTCTTCTCTTCCCCTTGGTGATTAGGTTGTTATTTCTAGAAGTGAGCCAGACCTTTCTGTCCCCAAAGAATAAATCATTCCCAGTAGAGTAAATGTCGTCCATAGACGTATTTGTTGCTCCCACCAGTGCTGCCCTTTAAGCTGCTTCTCTGTAACATTTCCCTTAATGCTACACTACCGAACGTAATAGCCACTAGCCACACATGGCTGTTTATGTTCTAATGATTAAAACGAAATAGAATTCAAAATTCAGTTCCCTAGTCTCACTAGTCACATTTAAAGCACTGACAGGCACCTATGTAATGGACAGTGCGGAATTGATAATTCCACTATCACCAAAATTTCTACAGACAGATCTATTTTAAAGCCTTGGGGGACTGGAACCCCCATGTATCTGGCTTTGCTGGAGGAGAAATGGGGACTTCTATCTTCCAGTGAACCCTCTTGTTTCCACACAGCAGGTCCCAATGGCCTGCCCAGGAGGGGAGATGGCAGACTGAGCAAGAAATGGGTGGCACCAAACTTGGATAAAATAAACTGCAGTGGAGATGCAGGGATCAATTTACACAGGGGCAAAGTAGATTACAAAAGAAATAGAAGCCAAATCCAGGACCAAGAAAATTGAGTCCTTGGGCATTTTTGGGGTTAAAACCTTAGACATAACACTTGCAGGTGCCTTTGTAGTGGTTTCATTCCTGTTATTCTAAAGAGGAGAAAATTTGGTTTCTGAGAAGTTGAGTGACTTTCCCAAGGTGGTAGATGTGGTTAGGCTGAGACTAGAATCCAGAGCTCTGACTTGGAATTATTCACATTTTTTAATGGTGTCCTACTGCCTCTCAATGGAAGAAAAAGAGATAGATGTGGACCAGTTGAGGTCTGTGATCCTCTGTGGACACATATTTTTATTTTCTCATCTGACAAAACTCTTATCAGAGCAAACAAAATTTTTTTTCTAAGGGCTTGTTGGCCTCATTAAGCCTTGTGAAACCTTCATTGTGAAGGAGAGACAGAAATATTATGTGTTGGGTTTTTACTACATACTAGGCACTGTGCCAGGTCTTCTACATATGTTGTCACATAGGAAACAGGTTTTGTTTTTCCATTTTAACAATAGAAGAAACAGGCTTAGAAAGTCTTGTGATCTTGTTTGAAGTCTCAAAGCCAGGAAGTAGGTGGGATGTGGATCTGGGGTTATACTACTCCACAACATTGCCTCTGGGTCATTCCACAGGATTGTAAAAAACAGCCTGGTCAGTGATAACAAGGCAAGAGATGCAGGCCTTGGAGAACATGGGCACACATGGGGGTGACTGTGCTTGGTACTGTGAGATTGGGAAGGGTGTCAGCAGACCCCAGTGCATCTGTCCTTAGAAGTAAGATTCTTCTAGCTATGTAATGGAGGAGAAAAAATAGTTTTGGGATGAGGTGGATAAATAAAGCTACCAGTTTCTTTGAGATGCAGCTTCACAAGCCAAAAAGGGACTGCTTCTTTACAATCGCTGTTGGAAAGGAGCTCCCAGCTGATGTCTGCTCTGCATTCGTGTAGGCCTATAATATGAGTTCCATGGATCTGGATGCTGGAGTTCCAGTGAGAAGGAAGTGGCCTTATGCAGTCATTTGCCCCAGATGTTAGAGCCAGGTATATGCTTCATGAGGATCGTAAGGGCAGATTCCTAAGGTTCCTGAAGAAGGTGAAAGTAGATATACAGTATCCAAAAGGAGAAGTGCCTTTTGGCATAGAAAGGAAGAAAACACAGAAGGAAGGGGGAAAGAGATTTCAGACTCTCCCACTGAACGCAGAATCAAATATGGTTGCCTTCTGCCAGGAGCTTAGATTCATGTAGGCAACAAGGAGATAGCTGCTTATGATTTAGAAATCGAATCTTACCTGGTGGATTGTACTGGTCCTGGCAGAGAAGCGTGCTGTGGAAATATCAGCTCATTGAAAGCTTGGTTTGTAGCTGCACCAGCCACCGAGTTGGCAGGCAGCAGAACTGTCTCCCTCAAGACGGCAGATGGAGGACAGAATGCTGCCTTTCCTCAAAGCCACCAGTTGAGCTCGTGTTGGCCCATCTCCGAAGATGGACATTCTCGTTACCAGATACTGCCTGGCAGGGAGAGACTCTCGAGAGGGAAGCCAAGTGTCTACTTTGGGGTAAGGGAAAGTGTATCAGTTATGTATTGGTACATAACAAAAAGGTTGCTTCCAGTAATGATTTATTTCTCATGATTCTGGGAGTTGACCCAGCAGTTTTCCTTAAGTGCCATTGCTGGCCTCACTTGTTCAACTCTTTTCATCTGGCAGATAAACTGGGCTAGATCAAGATGGTCTCTGTCAAGAATCTGAGACCTTGGTGTTGGTTGCAGTGTGGACCTTCTGGTTCTTCTCCTTGTGGCTTCTCATCTTCCTGGACCTTTGTCCCTGGCTTCTCAAATCACCAAGGCAATCTGGACCTCCCTAGAGCATGAAGATTGGGTTCCAGGAGAATAAAAACGAAAATTGTCAGGCTTCTTAAGGACCAGACCTATAATAAGCATAACATCCGTATGCGAGTTCCTATTGGTCAGAGCAAGCTGGAAGGCCTGCTTATGGGGAAGGGAAATAGACTGCACCTCTTTTTTGGGGAGAGGGTGCTGGGGACCGAACTCAGGGCCTTGTGCTTGGTAGGCAAGCGCACTACCCCTTGAGCTAAATCCATAACCCAGGGAGGAGTAACTTGTGCCCACAGAAATGCGAGGCATTTTTGTTAGGCATATCTGCTGGCAAATTGCTGTAATACTTCTTTACCTGCTTAGTCCAAATAAACTATATGAGGCTCTCCCTTTGGTAGGGTTGAAATATTTAGCGAATAAAAATGCAGGATGCCCATTTAAATTTGAATTTTATATAAACAATATGTTGGGTTTTTATTATAAGTATATTCCATGAAATATTTGGTATATACTTACACTAAAAAGTGCTTGATTTTTTTTTATTATGCATTCAAATTTAACTGGGCAGTTTGAGTTTTATCTCACAGCTTTGGTAAGAGTGGATATTCAAGGCAAAATTCCTGTGTGGTCAAAGATGGGGGCTGTCAGAGGGAACTGGTGCCACGAATCTGGAGTCCAAGGCATGGATAGTTGGATAAAGCCCCCTGGGAAGTGCTTTTCAAATTTTCACTTGCACATAAATCACCTGGGGATCTTGTTAAAAATGTAGATTCTGATTTAGAAGGTTTCCGGTGGAGCCCAAAGTCTTGCATTGCTAACCAGCTCCTAGGTCGGTGGTGGAGGATGTGTGGTGCGTGTGCTGCAGTGGGCATGCAGAGCCCACTCTGTCTGCGTGCGAGCCAAGTCGCCCCAGCAGCCAACCATCAGATACTCAGGTTTAATTGCAGTGTTGGCGCTTTGTGATAAATAAGTGGGTTTTGGGTTGGAGTTTGGGTATTCTGTCTCTAAAAGGTTTGGCATCACTGTCCTAGGAGATTGCCCTTGCTGGCCATAGACCACTCTGGGTAATGAGAAGGTAGGTCTGAGAGGATTAAATTGGAACTGATTTTAGCTTTCCTGGTCATAGCATCTCCTTTACAACTACTCAACTCTGGTGGCCTATTAGTTAAGCAGCCATAGATTATATGGAAACAACTTGCATGACTGTGTCAATAAACCTTGTGAAAACAGAGATTTGGCCTGAGGCAGGCTCGTGTTTGGCCATCCGTGAACTAGGTGATTCCAATGTGCTTCCTCCTCTAAAGAAAATCCCTGGAAAAAGGAAGAGAAGGTTTGCACTAGAAGTCCACAATTCTGGGTGGGGTGAGGGGGTGTTGAGGAAGGATTGCCCTATATCCCTTACGACTGGGAATCCTTTTAAATTGATAAACACCCTTTTACATCCTGGTATAAGTGCATTTAGGATCACTTCTTGCTAGAACGGGATGCTGGATTAGGGGAAGCTGAGGCTACAAGTCATTTATGGTTTTGCCTAGGATAGGACAACTGGTCCTCAAATCGCTCTCCATCCTTCAAGTGTGCTTGCTAGTGCTGATAATCAAAATACTTATCTTACCAAAAGGTAGTTAGGTGTGTGAAAGAGAAGTCACTTGATCAACTATCTTGGTTTGCCAAGATATCTTGGGCTGAGAGATTTCCTAGGTTGTGTGACTTTCATTGCGAAAACCAGGAGAATCTTATGGAAGCCAGCACAGAGAGAGCAAGGGAGACATTGACCTCGCAGATGGTCAGTTCCATCCATGATAATGATTTGGTGGCAACACAAGACCCACAGAACTCAAAGGCAATTATGATAGTCTCAGAGGAATACCTATTTTATTTTACTTGAACTTGAAAGATACATGTCATTCTATTCTGTTAGGAGGCACTGCAGGTAACACAAATGTAAGGCTCTGCCTTCTTTGTAGGCTGAGAAATGCCACATTTCAGGGCTTTCCCTTCAACTAGGTGCTCAGGCGCTACTTGACGACAGTGGTGGAGATGGTAATAGTAATAACAGCAATGATTATATGTAACAGTTAACATTTACTGGGTGCTTAATATATGCCAAGTAAATTATGTGTTTCACATTCACTCTCTTATTAAATGCTCTCACAGCAATTCTGTGAGCCAGGTACCATTATTTTCTCAGTTTTACAGATAATTAAGTTGTGGTTTGGTGACTTGTATTGACTTATCTGAAGATGCATGGCTAATACACTGGGGACAAAGCTCTCCAAAGCCTGGGTTCTTAATATTTCTTGAGTCCATGGCACCATCGCCTTTCCTGGTATCTCTGGAGTCTAGGAGCCCTTTCCTTTTCCCCCTTCTATGGTGGAGTGGAAAACAAGCTTGCTGTGTATCTTTGATAGATATTTTGCTTCACTCAGCCTGTTTCCTTATATGCTTAAAAGAAGTAGGGGCAGTTGATAACACTTGCAGTGTTTATCTCTTTCTCCATTTCCCCCTTCCACCTACATTTTTGGTTACCATCAGTTTTGCAGGGCTATTCTGTACCACCAAAGAAAGTGTGGTGTAGATCAGTGGTTCTCCAACTGTAATCACTTGCCTGGCAGCGATGGGAAATGTTAGAAATGCAAAATTTTTCAGCCCTACCCCAGCTGTACCAAATCTGCAAGTCCTGGGGGCGGGACCCAGCAATCTGTTGCACAGCAGAGTCTGAGAACCATTGGTATGAGGAAGAGAGCTGGGGGTCTCGAGTCCATAGGACCAAGTTGGATTGTGCTTCTGCTACTTCACTGATGCTCATAACACCCCTCACAGTGAAGTTTTGAAGTCTTTGTTTCTCTCCTTTCATATGGAACCTCATAATCTTATAGTTCTATCTAGGGCGGGGGTCAAATAAGAGGATGGTGGAAAAGTGCACTTGAATATACAGCATTATCACTGGCATTATTATTCATCTGGAGCCCTCTTCTACACAACCCCGTGGAAACTAATTTTTGGTTAATAAAGGGTGCAGTAATCAGACAGACAAGTAATGTTTGTCTAGGAGATCATTAGAGTGCTTCCAAATGATTTTTTATTTAATTCTTACACCAGTTCTGTGAGATGAAATCATAAGAAGGCTGAGGCTCAGAGTGCCACTGATTTGCCCAAGTTGTCAGCACAGGTTCATGACAAAGTTGAAGCTTAAATTCAGTCTCAATTTAAATTCTGTGTTTCCCACTAGATCGCTGGTTAAAACCAGAGACAAAGGGCAGGTAGCCACTGGCATGAAACATCATACGGCTAGCCATTCTCCACCTTGGCTGCACATTGCAGTCACCTGGGGAGGTTTTAGAAGTCCCTGACCAATTAATCAGTCTCTCTGGGCGTGGGATCCCGGCTTCCGCGTGCTGTAAAGCCCCCAGGAGATTCAGAGGCAGCCACGGTTGAACACAAGGCTATAAACCCCCTGAAAGTTCCCTCAGGCTCAGATGCTTGATTCTAGCTGCACATTAGAATCATCTGAGGAACTCTGAAAAATCTATGCCTGGCCTCGTCCTAGATCACTGAGCTGGGATTTCCAGGGTTGGGGGTTATTTGTTAGTTCCTCAGATGATTCCTCTCCCTGGCGTTATGCTATCTCTTTGGCTCCAGGCCGGCTTGCTATCTGTCATGGTGGGGTCCACCCCCTCCTGCTTCATCATCAAGCCAAGAAGCACTTGTTAAAAATGTTGCACACGTGGAGTCTACCTGCAGGTTTTGTGGTCTTCATTGTTTTCTATCACAATATAAGTGGGTAGATGAGGATTATCTTGGACCACATCCAACTCTCGTACCACAGGGCATATTGGAGTCCCTTAGCCAATGTGTGTGGACAAGTACATCATTCAGTATTTACTTCCAGTAACTACATTTACGATTCTCTTATAGTGCAAAGTTTCTTCAACAGGTAGCCAAAGCCAGAGCAGAGGCTGACTTTATTAAAATTTCTTACGGCACATCCACCAACTCACAGCACAAGCTCATTAACATAACTGAGCAGGCGTCTTCCCTTCCTCCTGCACGTGAGGCTCATACACAGAAGCTGGGCTAGTGCCCACATTCAGAATGGAGGGAGCTGCCACTCTAATGAAGCTGCTTTGGCCTGAGGCCTCTTGGGACACTCTGATAACTCAATTTTAAATGGGGACTGAGCCAAACTTATCCTATTGTGAAGTCCACTCTTCACTGAATGGTGGTGTAAAGGCAGCGCACTGTTTGCCCTCCTGCTTCCTGTGTATTTGGTATTACAGGACCCCTCCACCCCTCAAGGGTTTCCCTTTCTGGGCTTTCTGACTGCAGTCAAGTCCAGAATATATTAAATGGAAAATTCTGGAAATAATCCTTGTTGTAAATAACTTTTATTCCTGTATGGTATTGTTCTATTTTATTATTGTTCATATTAATCTCTTAAAGTGTCTAATTTAGAAAGTAAACTTGATCATAGGTTTCTAAGTAGTCATATGTAGCTTAACATTCTGAGAAATGTGTCATTAGGTGATTTAATTGTGTGAATGCCGTAGAATGTATTTACACAAAGCTAGATGGTTTATCTACTGGAAACCTGGTGTGCGTTTATACCACTGTAATGCAGTAAGTTTCTTTACACAGCATCGCCATAAACATGTGAGTAATATTTTCTGGTATGACATTGACACAGCTACATCACTAGGCAATTAAAATCTTTTTGGCTCCCTTATGATCTCACAGGACCACCCTTGTATATATACTCTGTCGTGCACATCTTATGTTAACTGACAAAACAGTGTCACATGGCTGTATAGGGAAGAAGTGCGCAAAGGCTTCTGTAGTGTCTTTGGTTTGAGGCATCTACTGGTTTGTTGTGGACTGTTTCTCCCTGGGACTTGGGGATGACTGTACAGCATTTACTGAAGTCTGTTCCCCTCGGATCTCCCGGGGATGCTCCTTACAAATGCAAGTTCTCAGACCCTATCCCACTCTTAGAATCTCTGTATGAAAATCGGGGCTGGGGATTCCAAGCCTTAGCAAGCTCTCCAGTTTTGTTTTGATTTCTTTCTTTCTTTTTAACTTCCCGAAGTATGAATCTCTGCACCAATAACTGGGCATGCTTTAGAATGCCTAGATGCCCACTACTTAGGAATGAGCCAAGAGAGACCATTGGACTCTAGGAAAGTGTTTGGGCAGAGACTGGATGCAGTGAGTCAAGACCTAAGAGCACTGTGGCAGTGTCTAGTGAGTGTGCAAGGGACGATGTGTGTGTGCTTGTGTGTGGGTGCATACACCTCAGGCTCCAATCTGGGGGGCAGCTGTCCTCTTTGCTGCTTAGATATTCACAGCCAATTGCTTTCATTGTCCCTCATTTTATTAGCTTTTGCCAAGTAGTTTAGCTTTTACTAAGGGCACCCGGGTTTATGGCAGCAATATTTCTCACAGTGTCAGAGATAAAATATCAAGCTAATAACAGACTCCCTGCTAATGTAAATTGCACAAGGAAGGCACTCTGATGCAGGGGGAAGTTCTACCGGGGAATACTAAGTCTTAAGGTTTTGAGAAAGCAGTCAGTGGGAATGGATACACTGTGCTTGCTAAGAAGATGAACTAAATGATTTGTGTTAAGTGGTAGCAGCTGCAGAAAACAGCATTTTCCTACACCTGCCCCTTGCCAAGGGACTTGGGCTCTTGTGCCCTCGGGCTCGGGCAGAGTATGAGAGGCTTAACTGTGGCATCCAGGGTAAAGCTTGTCTTCTTCTCTCCTTGTCTTCTCTTTTATGCCACTTCTCAGCCTCAACGGGTATAGAAAACCAATTGGTCTCCCTCAAGTGTTATAAAGAGGAACCCATTTCAGGATGATGGGCAACCTGGGAGGTCTCTTGGCAATCTCTGAGATTTTCCCTGTCTCTCCTTGGTTACATTCAGGTGCCTGCTGGGCAAACCTACTGCTACCACTTGTTGCAGGGAATTTTAACAAGATTCGGGGAGAGGAGTTGAGACTTGGAAAAAAAAATACACACAAACGGAAGCCAAGATGCTGCTTTCCTGTGGAGGATCCTTTAGATCCCTGAGTACTGTATCGCACTTACTCTATAGCTCCAAAGGGCTTGGGGTGAAAGTTTCAGGAGCTTCCAAGATGATGGGGATGTTTTCAAATGGGAAGGGCACCGAGAGGGGCCACTGGTCCCTTCCCCACCTGGTCCCTGTTCTGAGGAATACCTCAGTGGCCCTCACAATAACTTGCTATTTCCTTTGGGAAACGCTGGAGAGAAATGGCCTTACCTGGTGGAGCCTGATGCTGTGAGCACACTGCACATGTTCGGATAATTTTGACATAACCCAGCAGTCCTCCGAGTCCCAGGACACACGTGGTGGTTGGAGCATGGACAGCCCTGAGACTAACTGGCTGCCCCTGAGTGGGCAGGGACAGTGGAATCCTCCGTCTCAAGGCCAGCAGGAAGGAGCCCGAGAGGGTGGTGGGTGGGCAGAGGCTTGTCCACTAGACGTGAAAGGAGAAGCAGTTACATGTTTGTGCTCAGGGCAGGAAGGAGGACTTTGCTGACGGCCTGGGGTGATGGATGGTGCAGGAGACTGCATGGGGCGTGAGTAGTAATGTGATAGAGGGCGCACATTACGGGCAATTACAATTTGAATAAGTTATCAATGGAAAGAAGTAGAGGAGCAGAAAGCTGTTTTATTAACCCCCCGAAGTGACGTTCACAGCGTTTTGAAAAAGTTTATGAATTGCTCTGAATTATGAGCCGATGACAAATGCCGATGCTGGGAGGATCCCTGATTGCGGCTTCTGTAGCAGGCAGTGTTTTATGGGAACAATTTAAAACAACAGTCTTACGTATTTTAAAACATCAAAGGAGGAAGAAAAAGAAAGCGCTCGGGGAGCCCAGTGAATTTACCTGCCCGTGAGCAAACTTTGCTGTACATCCTGCCTATGATTTTTCAGTTTCCCTCTGTTTTTCTTCTTTTGATATTGTTCGCTTCTCCAGGCTCACTGCCTGGGGCTAAGATGTGTCCTGTGTGTTATCCTGAAGAGGGTTCTGCCAAGTTGCTCCCTGGATGAGAATAAAGCTCCGAGTAGAGTTAATACATAACTACTTTCTAAGCTGTTGCTGCGTGGAAATCTCTCCCTTATCCTTTAATATTTCCAATTCCAGACAGCAAAAGGTTGCGTACAAGGCACACATTCCTTCCTAAGGACTCTGTCATCCTATAACAGACTCTGGTTCTGTCCCAGGCAGCCCACGGATCATTTGTCATCTCTGTTACCAAACCAGGGCTCCCTGAGGCCTCAGTCTCTGGGGCTTTAAGAACAGTGTTCACCTGGGTTGTATTTTGAGACCTGTCCCAGACTGGCTGTGTACTTAGTGTGTCACAGGAACTTAAAGAATCCTTCCCATCAAAGGGAGGTAAAAGGGCCTGACCTTCCTGATGAGTAAGGCTGGGTGACAGGAAGCAAGGCAAGCAAGGAGGGGATGTTACAGAGGAGTTTGTGGAGGTGAGACGGGGTGCTAGAGTGCTGAGTGACACTTATTATCCATCTTATCATGCTTTGAGGAGTTATTTCCAGTTTATAGATGAAGCAACTGATGTTCCAAAATAAAACACGATAGAAAGTGATTTGATCCTGGGTGTGTTCACCATCAAAGCTCGTGTTTTCTACCACAGTAGGTCTCTGTTTACTCTGTACGGAGCTAACCATCACCAGTATTGCCTGGGAACAGGTGAGATGTGTTGATTCTGGACTCAGCCTGGACCTAATCTTTCCAAGGCTGGATTAAACAAGATTTTCAAGACCTTCCTATGCACATTCAAAGTTGAGACGCACAGGGCCTGTGGATCGGAAGTGTGCAAGTAAAGCAAGGGGAGGGGAGCTGGGACAGTGTGAAGGGAGGAGATTCTGTACTGGCCCAGGCTCTGAAACATGCATTATCTGTGTGCTTGCTCTGAGGAAGTTTTGCCACTTGAACATCAAGAGTGGTCCAGGGAGGGAGAGTTCTGGATGAGGAGGGATGTGGCGCATGCTTTCTGGTCTTGTGGACAGTACCTTGCCGTAGATGAAACATATGAAATGGGGTACAAAACGCTGTTTGAATCTGACTCCTTCACTTATTGGCCACCTGACATCGAATAAGCCTGCACCTTAATTTACTCTTTTGTATGTTGTGTTGAAGATTTAACCAAGACGAGGAACTGTCTAGCATAGTATCTGGATCCACATTCTGTATGAAGCTCACTGCCCATCTCTCTAGGTGTGGCCTATAAACTTGCTAAGGGAACACGGGGAAAGCCTAAGTATTTTCCTCAGTCTTCACTCTTCCCCGATACCGTTTGTGGCAAGGGGGAAGGTATTCGCTTGGAGTGGAAGGCTGGGCGTCACCCTGCCGGGCAGGGCTTCCCAAAGGGGAGCCCTCAGACCAGTAGCATCAGTGTCACTTGAGAACCTGTTGGGAAAGCACTCTCAGGCCTGCACTCTTGACCTGCTGACTTGGAGGGTTGGCCCCCCACTCTTGTTTCCACACGCTCTCTGTACGGTTTGAGCACCACCGCACGAGAGGCTTGGAGCTCAGGCGCCTGAGAAATGCCCTGTAAGGGTAGGAGAGTTGCAGGTGCCTGACACTCAAGGGTGTGCTTTGTGGTGGACCCCACTGCTTTACTGGGCCCTGAAGTCGTGTTACAATGAAATGATCACTTAGGGGCGGTCACTGGGCAGAGCGCACACAGACAACTGATTCATTAACCAAGATCAACTTCTCAGGAATTAGAAAATGTTAATGATCAGTTTTGAAGCATCGAGAGCCTATCAGGGACCACATGCCTGAAATGAGCATTTACCATACGGTGCCTTTGGAAGCTAATATTGATTCTCATTATTTTAAACGATTACAAACATTGCAGGTGTTTTGTAATAATCTCCATTGTCTAATTAGAACATGCGTGAAACGAGCTCATTCTGCCTGCTAATGAATATTGATTTGAACAGCAGAGCCCTGGTGCAGAGGCAGGACTGGGCTGTCAGGCCAAGTTGCCAGCCAGTGCCAGCCCCCTCGCCCCCTAACGCGTAATTCTGCGGGATGCGGGGCATTTTGACAGGCAATCATCCACGGGGACCTTGACCTGATCTGGGGCGGCTCCAGCTTTCCATGTCTCCTCCCATCAGGATAGTAGCTGGGAAATTTAGAATAAGCACGAGTCATTTTGTGATCCCTTCTGACTTATTTTTCTTCTTTCCCAATTCCTTTCTGTGTTCATTTTATTTAAAAAAAACGTTTAAGTTTAGTTTTATTAGTACATGTTTGCAGTGCATAATGATTACGCTCATTGTGGGGAGTTGTGTATGTCTTAATTACTTTTACTCTCCTCCCCCAACCACTTGGTCTCTTTCTCATTTACAGGCAACTCTGTATCTAAATGCTCTAAGGAAAATCTGGTGAAAGTGGACATTACCCACTTTAGCTTCCAGGTGCACTCTGTCTGTGATAGGCTGGAAGTTGCTTTGTATCTTAGCATGAGCTCTCCAACAAGAGAGTAAGCTCCCTGAAGATAATGGTTCTATCACATCAAAGATAGTGGTTCTATCTGTCATTGCTTTGCATTTCCCCTCGAGGTCTGGGAGATGCTTTGTTACACACACAGTAAGGAAAGCTGTTGTTATGAGTGTCCCTTCCAGTCACTGTCAGATGAATGAACCAAACCACTCTTAGGTGATGCTGTGTGATCAGTAGGTGGTTCATATGTACATGCATATTTTAATTTATTAATCAGACAAAATTTATTGTCCAGTAATTATGGCCCAGGGCCAAGAGCTTAAAGAGACCTGGCCTGCCCAATGGCAGCTCCGAGTCTTCCTGGGAAGAAGGCGGTTGGGATGTGGTGTGGTAATTGGTGAACTGGTTAAAGTAGCGCTCTCTGAGAGGCCAGAGAAGGAGCCTTGAGTGCAGGGTGAGCTGGTCAGGGAATGATTCCTAAGTCCAGCGACCGAGGACAAATAGTACATGTGTGGGCAGCAGGGACAGGGACTGTGTCATCTGGGGCCAAAGAGACAAGCAGAGGTTGGATTTTGGAGGACTTGGTCCACCAGGCAAGGAAGCTGGGCTTTTATTCTGAAGGGGAGGGTCTGTAGGAAAGGAGCTCCATTTGCAGTTGTAAAAACAATTTTTAAAGATATATATTTCAGAGAAATCACACTGGTAACACTGTAGAGGTGGAAACTGGAGGCCGAGAGATTAGGAATGATCTATGTGAGAAGGGATGAGACTGAGCTAAGGCAGAGAGATGGAGAAAACAATGTATAGAGTGTTAAAGGTTACATTTAATGTGAGAAAATTATCTGATTTTCTTCTCTGGGCTGTGAAAAAAATTAAAACAGAAAAATGTAGGGAATAGTAAAAACCCTTGGGTATTATTCAGAATAAACAAATATTAGTGTGTCTGATGTATAGCACTTCTATTTTTATTATAAAAATTTTTAAAAACAGATAAACTTTGTTCTAGCTATTATCTCACTGCCAGAGGTAACCATTGTCAAGAAACTAATGTTTATTCTTCTAGCTCAGGCTTTTCTACATTAGTTTCATACTTATTCATAAACATTATATGGTATTCACAGAAATGGTTATCGTAATTTTCAGCAGAATTTTCTACTTTTATCAATGCACTTAGCTCTAGTTTACCCATTTTTTCCTGCTGTATAGTAGTCTATCATATGAATATACTGTATTTGTCCTTTCCCTCAGAGGTAGACATTTGCATTGTTTAGATTTCTAGCTTTTGAAAATGCTATGGCTACTGCGAGATTTTTTTTTTTTTGCACACATGTGTAAGGGCTTTCCTAGGATATAGATTTTTTTGTTTTTTAAGGAATACATATTTTACAATTTATTATACTTTGTCAAAAGCTTTCTGAAATGACTGTACCAATTTAAATCCCCATCAGTAGTAGAAAATCTTTTTCTCCATATGTTTTATAGCCCTTGCTATTGTGGGACTTACAAGTTTCAACACTGATGTGTGACTTTCTTTGCTTTTCTTTGCTTACCAGAGTGATTAAGTAACTTTTCATATGTGTATTTGTCTTACTATTTTCTCTACAGTAGTTTGGGTTATGTATTTATACCATTTGTAGTAGTTTGTCACCTTTTTTTTTAGATTTGTTGGACTTCTTTATATATTCTGGATACCAACTCTTTCTCCGAAAAGGATTGTGTAATATTTTCTTTCAATTTTCTTGCCTTTTAACTTTGTTTATGGTATCTTTTGCCAGAAAGAAGTTGTTAAATTTTGATGTTGGTAAATTTATTAATTTGGTTCTTCATGTGTTGTATTTTTATGCCTTGTCTAAGAAATATTTTCCATTCAATGTCATAAAGATAGTAGGCATTGCCCTGTATTTTCTCCTAACAGTGCTAAAGTTTTGCTTCTGACCATTAGACTCTAATGTAGCAGGAATATTATTTTGTGTGTGTCTTGTGAGAGGCAAGGAATATTATTCTCTTTATTTATTTCCTTCCTTTAAAAGCCGGTTGCTCCACAACGTTTATTAACAATCCTTCCCTTGCCCGCTGACTTATAGTACTTCCTTTATTACATACCCAGTTCCTCTCTATGACTTCACTTCTTGGAGGGCCCTTTTCTGCCCACTGTTCTTTGTGTTCCCACTGAGTAAACATGGAAGTGTTTTCAAAAGCTGCCACTTTAACCTGCTAACCCCACGCCGTGCCTGTCTAGCATCACCAGTGACCTTCTCCTCACGATTCCTGAGAGTCCCAGTGCTGTGACCTGTTATTGGGGAGATCTGGCCCCCAGCTGGGCTCCTTGGGGTTTACCTTCTGCACCGTTGGCAGACTTTGTACCGATATCAGGGCATGCAGAGCAAATCCTTAGCTTTTCTGCCATCTTACATATCTTCTCGGGATAGAAGAAGAAAGATTCTTACTTCGCTGGGGGAGAGCGAGAATGTAATCAGAGAACATCTCAGAGCTTGTGGGCTCTGTGACGTCAGACTGGATGTGCACAGAGAGCACACAAGTGGCGGCTGGGTGGGCCCCCAGAGAGCTTACCATCGCCAGAAAGGCTCTGAGAAGCTGAGGAAGTCAGGCATCATCTTCTTTTGACTCAGAGAAGTCTGGCCCACTGCAGCCTTGTATGTGACTATTCATGCCATCTTGCTTTACACTGAGCAACTTCCCAGAGTGGATGCCCCTTCCTCCTTTAGGGATGCTGGATATGACCAGCCGAAGTCTCGCATTATGTGGCAAAGAGCACTCCTAAAGCAGTGAAACAGGTTCTTAAGCCAACCAAGGAGGATTTTTCTCCAAGGTCCTGACCGAAGAGGACTAAGCCCATGCCTTGCTAACGTCTAAAATTCTAGATTCTTAGCACTGAAAGACTTGCTGGATAATCTTGTCCACTGTGATTTTTTGTTTCTGTAGGTGAGGGAAATGAGGGACAAGTTCTAATGCTCGGAGAGTCAGGGAAGGTGCAAGAATCCAGGCCTTTACACTGAGGGGCATAGCTCAGTAGTAGAGTACTTGCTTAGCATGCACAAGGGCCTGGGTTCCATTCCCAGAAGTGGGAAGAAAAACAAGACCAAAGGCTCTGGTTCCCCCTCCAGTTCACTTTCTCTCTAAAGCTCTCCTTGACTGGAGTGCCTTGTTTTGTTCAGGTTGCTATAACAAAATGCCACAGACAACGTAGCTTATAAAGAACAAAATTTTATTTTTCACACTTCTCAAGGCTGGGAAGACTAAGACAAGTTACCAGCAGATTCAGTGTCAGGCGAGGCCTGCTTCCCGGTTCATAGATGACAGCACCTCGCTGCGTCCTCACCTGATGGGGCAAGGCAGCTTTTGCAATGCTTTTTATAAGGGCAATAATCCCGTTCATGAGGGTGATACCTAATGATCTAATTATTCCAAAGGTCCCACCTCCTAATATTGGTGATTGGGTTTCACATGAACTGTGAGGGGACAGATACTTAGACCATAGCATGGAAGAAAAAAAATGATTTTGAGGGAAAAAAAAAAATCTGCAAACACTGTGTGTCCCTTCCCTTAGTGATCTTAAGAGGGTGGAGAAGTCTAGGCATTTGGGAATAAGAGAGAAACTTCAATTCTAGAGATGTTTGTCCTTGGAAATAGGTAATTGAAGATGGGTCCCAGGGGAAATACAGAGCAGAATAAGATAAACCTATAAAGTCTTGAACTTCTGGTTTTTCATACCAAAAAAATTCCCCCCAAAACCAAACACACATGCACAAAAACCAGTCAAAGTCTACTGGGGGGTTTGTGTAGATAAGCATAGTTTTATTAGTTTAAAAAGGTCATTTGTAAATTATGTTAAAAAATCTTTTTATTTCCGTTGACCTGTACTATTACCTTGTAGGTCTTTTAACTTCTTTCCTGCTGAATGGTTGCTCATTAGTGAATGTTCACGCTGTAGCTTTAGGTTCTTTTGTTGACCTCTAATAGTAATGTCCATAGGAAAGTGGTAATTAACTAAAATCTTTTCAAAATAAAATCCATTTGAAATAGGAATAATCACCGAACTTGCATCTATATCTTCAGGGAGGAAGCCTTCTTAGACTTCCGTATCACATCTATTGTGTGCCATTGTGTTCCCTTGATCAGAGCAGCTGTAGAGCCCAGGTTAAGCGGTGGGGACGTAGAGCCTGCATCTCCATGGGAGAAGCATCCCACAACGTATAGCTGCCACACTTCCCTCTCCACTTGATACCCAAAGTGGGCATTTGCTCCAGGTTCTGCCCCAGTCTTTCCTGTCCTGTTATCCCCAAATCACTGGGACTAAATCACCCTGAGAGATGAGTTGTGCAAGTCTTACATGCCTCTTTTTGCTGATTGCTCTCTCTCTGGTTGCACAGTATTGTGTCAGAACAGATACAATATCAGATGATTGGTAGGATAGTTGTCAAAATATTTGTTCATAAGCTGTCCAAGTACTTTGGGACAGGCGAAGGGCTCAAGGATGAGGTTCCCCTGTTTCTACAAGAGCTTCTTCCACCTTTCAACACCTCATGGTAAGAAGAAAGGATTTTTCCTCTCTCTTTTCTTGTTTTACCATGCCAAAAAGATGTGTGTTTGCTAAACATTCTCTCCTTATTACAAGTGACTGTTGTGTAATGAAAATTTAACAAGAAAGAATGTGTATGCATTCTCTGAAGGAATAGGACTAGAAAACTTCTGGAGGGTTTCAGGCTTTTAATTGAGTAAGACGTCAGTGTGAAGTAAAAGGACAGAGGTGTTGGCTACTGAGGGGCAGTGAGAATCTGCTTTTTGAGTTGAGATATTAATAGTCAACACACAGTTTGAGGGTATGACTCCAAACAAGGGGAGGTAGGTCAACCAGCTGTCTTGCCTGGAATCACAAGAAACAGATAGAGGGTGGCAGCCACCATACATGTGTAAGCCTTTTCTCTCTTTTGAAAATCATTCAGCCAACATCATCTCTTTCCCTGAATCATGACAATAGACCCCTAGTTGGTTTCTTTATGTTTTTGGATAAATTAATGTTTTCCAAATAAAATCTTGTAGTGTTACTTCCATCTTTCTCCCCTACTGATGGCTTTTAGGACAAATACAAAATACAAGGTTTACATGAGTCCGCTTCTGCCTATCTTACTCCCTTGTCACTGTGCTCTCCCCTTGCTTCCAAGACTCTAGTCACACTGGCATTTTTTCAGGACTCATGTGAACCTACTTCATTTAGTCACTTATGTACTCTGATACCTCTACCCAGAATGCTTTCCCATTCTTCCTTTTCTGAGATTTGGTGAGTATATTGTTTATTAATTCTTGATCCGTGATTGGGAGGGATGCGGCACTGAACCATTCTGGCAGTCACACAACCGTAACATACAAGACACTGGACAGCAGTGGCACTCGTCATCCATCGTAGCCTGACAGGTTATTCCGTTTGTGTTGGAAATGGGTCAAGTTTGGTAGCAACCTTAAGCTTGGTCTTCAGGGCAACCTTAGAAACAGGTAGTGAAAACTTTTCACTTAGTTCTGGAGAATGTGTTTGAGGTGGAAAAGGAAAATTTAAAAAATGTGAATGTCAAGGGAAGGAACGGTTTTTGATATAGAAATTCTCTCTCTTTGGTTTTATGGGCTGAGCTGGCCGTCCTTCTCAGATAATGGTAGCCTTCAAGCCTTAGAAAGCCACTTAATCCTCACTGTCTTGATATGATTTAGATGTGATTTAGCCAGCGTTGACCTGTGAATTAATAAGAGGTGGGTCTAGATTTCAAGTCTCTTGGTAACCAATTCACTTTTCTGATAAGGAATCGGGCAAGTCAATAGTAGATGAGATAGTTCAACTCTAGGCTTCACCTGAAAAGTTCTCAGTCAGCTTAATTTTTATTACTTTCCTCCATTTGAGACCAGGAAAAAGTTGAGAGTGTGCTCAGAAATTCAATGACTTTTGTCCCTCTCTGGACCCTGTCTCCTCCTCCAGATCCTCTGCTTTAGCATTCACCCAGTCTCCCTCCAAGTGGAAACTCATTCCTCGGGGTAATCAATGTCCCTCTCAGCCAGAACCCTGTTACCAGGGAAACCATTCCAGGCAGCCGACTTTGGCTCATTGAGATGCAGCTGCAGAGCCCAGGGCCTGTGTAAGGGCAACTGTGATCTGAGTGGGCAGTTTTTGGCAACTCTGGAGTGGATTGTACCAAGTGGGACATGGTAATTATGTATTTGTGGCTTTCATTATGTGCCAGTTTAATTGTCACGAATTCATTGTTGTTTTTCAATTTTTATTTTTTTCTAGAGCACTCAGCAAAAAAGGGAAATTGGTGCCATAGGGCAGATTTCTTTCTGAG
>PVJO010014629.1:0-47658 GCA_004026905.1 Hystrix cristata | reverse complement strand
ATTCTCCAGTAAATTTAATGTTTCTGTTTTAATGTTTAGATCTTTGATCCACTTTGATTTGAGTTTAGTACATGGTGAGAGACATATATCTAGTTTTAATTTTCGACATGTGGTTAGCCAATTTCTCCAGCACCATTTGTTAAATAGGCTATCCTTCTTCCAGTGAGGGTGTTTGGCTTCTTTGTCAAAGATGAGGTATTTGAGTGTGCCTGGGGTTGTTTCTGTATCCTCCAATCTATTCCATTGATCCTCAGGTCTGTCTTTTTGCCAGTACCATGCTGAATTAGAAAGGACAATCATGAATTTCATCTGGAACCACAAGAGACCAAGAATAGCAAAAACGATCCTAAGCAACAGGGGAAAAGCAGGGGGCATCACAGTCCCAGACACAAAACTATACTATAGAGCTACAGTATTCTACTTTTATTTTAAAGGCAAAAAATGTCATTAGAGTCAGAGGATACATGGTGACATGCAGCCTTCCTAAAGGATTGAACCAACTTACACTGGCAAGAGAAACATGAATACTGTATATCAGTCTTCATTCATTTTTGCCAGCACTGAACTTAATGCAAAAGAGCAAATATAAACATATATAATACCTGCATATGCATGCAATACATGCAGACATACATAATGGTGGCTCAAAACTATGTGAATTTTTCTTTGCATAGTCAACATTTAACCAGCAATTACTATGAGGAAAAAATAGATAAACTACTCGGTTCCTTTTTTTCTTTTTTTTTTCTCTTTGCAGTACTGGGGGGTTGAATGCACATTACATACACGCTAGGCAAGCACTTTACCACTAAGCTTTATTCCCAACCCTTTCTATTTTTTGAGACAAAGTCTGCTAAGTTGCGCAGGCTGGCCCTCCTGCCTCGGCTTCTGAATACCTGGGATTACAAGCATGTGCCACTGCACGCACCTGGCTGCCAGACTGTTGCTGCTCCACAGAGGAAGGACAGTGAAACAAGCTCCCTGAGGAGAAGTTCCCTCAGGGGAAGAACAGTAGAGTTGTACCTGGAAGTTCACCATGGTGACAGACTGGCCCAGCAGTTGTCTGAGCATGCTGAGAGCTGGACGGGAACCATCAGCCCACTCACAGGCCCTGCCGCAGCACAGCTGCCCTGAGCCTCTCGGGCACAGCCACTCAGGTGAGGGAGTCACACAGATTAGGCTGAGGAAACAGTTTCCAAGAGCCTTGACAATCATGCCTGTCTGGCCCCCTCTGTCTCTGACTAAAAGCCCAGAGAGACCTTAGGGCACAGGCCTTGGTAGCACATGTGCTAAAGAAACAGGAAGCTGGACCCAAGGTGGCTGGTCAACAGTGTCAACGCACCTGACTATCCCAGCACATGAAGCTTCTGCATTGCCAGCTTGTGGTTCACATTATTTTACCTAATCCTCACAACCATCCTGAAAGCATGTATTTTTCTCCAATTAGCAGGAGAGAAAGTTGAGGCTCAGACACATCATTCAACTTGCCAAATGACAAACCCAAATTAAACTAAGGTCTACAGCTCTGGCTCTACCCAACTAACTGAGCTGCATGAAGGCCGTGGGCCAGGAAGCTCTACTGACCAACCCCCAGCACTCAGAGTCTTGCCCTGGCCTGCTGCTCCCAGGTGCCAGTCTGGGTCCTACCATGGATGAGCAGGCAGTAAGAAGGAACTAGCACTTGTCCTGGATAACTGATAAAACTGGGCTCCAGCACTGAGTTTCCATCTTAAAAATCAGCCACAGGATACAGCAAAGCTCTGGATGTCCTAGAAGGTGCTGGTATACTGGACAAAGGGCCTCCCTGGACTCTCACAATCCTACCTGGTGGCAAGGTGCTGAGTTCTGAAGCCCTCATTTCTCCTGCAGATAAGGACAGTGACACTCACTTTACAGCTGTGTTGGGGCTACATTAATTTAGTACCAACACCCCTAGTGGCCCTGCAAGTAGTGGCTCCCTGCTGTTGCTGGCCTCTCTGAGTAGTGAAGGGACTACACCTTATCTTATAGAATGATTCTGAGGATAAAGGAGGTGACATACAAAAATTCTCTGAGGAAATCATTATGACAAAAGTAGCTAAGTGATATCAACACCTACACACCAGGATGGTGATAAACAGTGGGGAGGAAAAGATAGAAACATCACAGCAAGTTTTATCCTTGGATACAAGGATGCCTCAACACAGGAAATCAGCCACTGTGTCACAACTCATTAAAAAAAAAAGGATAGAAATTATAGGATTGTCTCAGTGGATACAGAAAAAGCATTCAACAAAACTGTAGTAATAAAACAGATCTAGTGGTTGCCAAAAACTTGAAGCCAGAGTCACTGCTACCTGCAACAGAGCACAGAGAAATCTCCTAGGGCACAGACAATTTTTCAAGTTGATTTTGGCGGTAGTGCTCACATATGTGGGCATCAAAATGAATGAACTATAGTGCACATATATCATACTTCAATAAATCTGAATTTTTTAAAAGTAAAGAGACATGCCACAGAGTAAGAGAAAGTATTATCTACCTTCATTATATGTGTCTGTATATATGTATATATATTCATCATATGTGTATATGCAAATAGATGTATATGTGGTCATGTATATCTTTACTATATGGCTAGCAAATGATTTAGATTCAGAATACACAAAGAAATCCAACTACTCAATAGTAAAAATACAAACAACCCATAAAATAGATATAAGGTTTAAAGAGAAACTTTAGAAAGGGAAATATATGAATGGCCCACAAGTACATGAAAAAGTAGTCTGTATCATGAGAATTAGGGAAATATACATTGTGGTATAGGATCAGATAATCTCCCAAATGACTGGCATTTTAACATTTGGTGGTGCTGCATATGAACATACAGAGCACTTGAAACTACCAGGGGTACAATCATTTGTGTAAAAAGAGTGTTGGGACGTTTCTTGGAAAGTTAAACATATATTTAACATATGACCTAGCATTCTACTCCTAGGTAAATACCAGTAATGCTGTATTATCAAAATTGCCAAGAGAAATGTTGATAACAGCTTTATTCACAATAGCCAAAAATTTAAAAAATCAGAAGTCTATAAACAAGTGAACAGATAAACAAACTGTGGTATGTCCATACAAGGGATTATTAAATCGGCAAGAGAAAGAAATGAACTGCTAACTCAACAACATGGACAAGCATCACGAACATTACACTAGGCAAAAGAAGCCAGGCTCAATAGAACACTTATAGCATGATTCCTGTCCTATGGCATTCTAAAGTAGATGCTGGCGGAAGACATCAGAATGAAAGTCACCTCCAACTTAGGTACAAGGACTGATAGAGAAAGGATACAAGAAAACTGTCTGCGGAGATGAGATGTTTTCTATCATGTGAGGGGTAAGTGCTTCCATTAGTCAAGACTACAAAAATCAGACTTGTCCATTTAAATGGGTACAACTTCAGAAAAGTAATTAAAAAATCATTGTCATCATCACCAACATCCTCATTTGGGAAGGGAAGGAGTGGGTGGAGAAGAGACGACAAAGAAAGGTGAAGAGTTGACAACTGTAGAAGCTGTGTAATAGGTACATGGGGGATTTGGTATGCTACTCTGCTTCTTTCTGTATGTTTGAGATTTTTCTGTAATAAATTGCTTTAAATTTAATTACCTATTATATCCCTAAACACATACTTGCTGAGCACTTTCATATCTGTTATCTCATTAAATTTTCACAACAATCTGGTAAGAGAAGTTCATCATAGAGTTGGAGAAATGAGAAATAGCTGACTGGCATCATATTGCAAAGGAGCCCTGATGTAACCTTTGCCCCTAATGTCCCTCCCAAACACAGGTCTTTGTAACAGACAGGTAGTGCTATAGACCACAGAGAAAGTCCCATAACCGAGACCAGGCATCAAGCTTCAATATCAGTTTCCCTTTGAGTGGAATATGGAGTGTGTTCTCATAGAATACTGGTGTCTCTGGAGAAGACATGCTCCAAAAAACCACCCTTTTAGACTCTGGGGCAAGTGCATTCCTTCTTCCATCTACTTCACCAACATCTGCTCTGCTAGGGCTTGCACCCACCACAGTTCTGGCCCAGGGGAAGGAGGAAAATGTGTGGGAGACTCAGCTGACAGGAGATGCAGTGCTCTCAGCTGATGGAGCTTCATGTAACAACCATTTATCAGCTCCCATCGTCAGTCAGGTCTTCCTCAGCCACTGGAGAGATTCAGAGGACAGGCAGTCTCTCTCTCGGAGGGTCACTGAGCAGGAGAAGACAGGCAGGTGCAAGCTGTAGAAGTCAGCCTGGAGCACAGCAGTGTACCTGAGGAGGGCCCACCTGGTGTGGGACCAGGCAGGACTCAGGAGAAGAGTTAGCCACTCAGTGGGCTGGAGGCCACCAGGCAGAGGTACCAGACTGAGCAGTGACCACTGGAAGGAGGTTAGCCTCTGACTTCGTTCACTGCTAGCGGTGTACCTGGACTCAGACCCTGTCCCACCTAAGCACCTCTCGGAAAATGCCAACCCATTTTTCAGACAAGGAAACTGGAGTCCCAAGGAAGGGTAGTCTTCATGATAGAAGCGATCTCAAATGCAGGTCTCCTGACTCTGGTCCAGTCTGTTCTCTGTGACAATGACAGGCAGTGTGTACATGTCAGAAAGGTGGCCCTCTAAGCCACAGAGACAGGCTCAGTCTCAAAGCAGCAACTCTGAAAAATGATTTCCCTCCTTTGCCTTCTAGGTCTCTCATCTACAAAATGCAATTAATTGTGTCTACTTCCTCAGACTCTCTTGGAAGTTAAATGTTATAATGCTTATGAGAAACTGCATTTTGTTTTAATTATTATAAATGTTTAAAAAATGTTATTTTAATATCTCTAACTAGTTGGGCCCAACTAAGACAGCAGCAGCTCTGCACAGTCATCATGGGGTGGACAGACAATCAGCCCATAGGAAGCAGTGGGCACTGAGGGTGGGACCAAAACTTTATCACTACAGACAACTCTCCATCTCCTTCTATTGCTCTGGAGTGAAATAATCAGCCCCCATCCTCCCACCAGCCTGGGGAGCAAGTACCCATTCCTGCTCTGTTGGAAAACATATGGACTCAGCTTCTCCACCACCCATTCCTGCTCTGTTGGAAAACATATGGACTCAGCTTCTCCACCACACATGCAGCTGGCACCAGCCCTCACCTGCTGTCAGTGCCACCGCTTCATGTACCTGCAGGACACACACAGCAGGGAAGGAGGCACAGCCACGTCTCCTGGAAAACTGCCAGTACTCAGAAGCCCTCTTCTCTCAGTCCCAGCAGCACAGACTTCCTAAGAAGACAAGCAAGTTCTCCCAGGAATGTGGACTCGCCACAAGGAGATGGCTCTGGGAAGCTGGACACATGGCACGTTGACTCCTGCCTCTTTACCTGCCTGTGTGGTTACAGACTCTGAACTAAATGTGAGAGAAAGTCTCTCACAAGAACTTATTTCTAACACAAAGACAATAAGGCAATGAGGTAGCAACGCCTAACAGAGAGCACCAACCCTCCTCACTGAGTGAGTGAATCTCATATACCTTACATGGCCCTATCTCACAGGTAAGGAGCTAGAGACATAGCAAGCTACCACGTCTTTCAAGCACCATGTGCAGGCACAGAATCACCATGAAGACAGCATGGAGAAGAGTCCGACTGCATTCCTGGGAGGAAGGACAGCCTGCTGTGTCTCCTTAATGACATCAAGGCAAGGATGATCCTCCCAAGAGCCTCCCCACAGAGCCAGCTGCTCCCTGCCAGCCGGCACATGACCCATGCTCGTCAGTGGGCTCAGATAATGGGTATTCTCCAGTCATGAGATGGCATATGTCTCAGTCATACTCCTAAGTTCACAGAATAAAAATTTCCTCACTGTTCTCTCTTAAACAGCCACCATTTAGCCAGGACTGACCATCAAAAAAGCAAAGATAAAGGAAAAGGACAGAGCAGAAAGGCCTCCTGGTCAAGGCATATCCAGCAGGCCATGATGAAGTTCTCTCTGGGCTTTTTGGTGACTATCTCAGCTCAGACAGCAATGTCCACTTCTTAGGTAGGTTGCTGTGAGGTCTGATACAATCATGAGGACCAGCCACAGGGCCCTAAGGCCAGCTTCAGTCCTCGAGTCCTCGTGTCCTACCACAACCACATCCGAGCTGGTGGTCTGTAACTGTATTCACTGGACCAGCTAATTTAGACACTAGTCACAGTTATTGTTGTTGGTGGTGGTGGTAGGGGTGGTGTGGTGGTGGTGGTGTGTGTGTGTGTGTGTGTGTGTGTGTGTGTGTACCTGTAATTATGTGCTATAATGTGGATCTTAAATATATCCCCCAAATCCACATGTTAAGTTCTTGGTCCCCAGCCATGGCATGATCGAGGAGTAGTGAAACCTTTAAGAAGGCCTAGAAGGAAGTCTTTAGGTCACTGGAAGCGTGCTCTTGAAAGAGTTTGTGGAACCCAGTCTCTTCTTTTCTCTCTTACGAACCTGGGCCGTGAAGTAAGCAGCTTCACTCTACCACTCACTCCCCACCACAGGCCCCAAATCAATGAGGTCAATCAACCATGGACAGGCCCATCCAAAACTGTGAGTCAAAATAAATCTGCTCTCTGCATAAATTGATGATCTCAGATATTTATTATACTGACAGCTGATGCTTTATAGCTAACACTTTATAATACATATATAATATATATACACATAAATAGATATATAATACTATCATGAAATATAAATAATATAATGTAATATATACCCGGTTGGTTGTATAGTGAACTCATACCTCCTCACTAGCCTGAAAGCTCTGTGAGGAAAGGGATCATGGCTAATTTGTTGAATCTCAGTAAGTACTTAATAAATAACTGAATGAATGAATGAATGAACGAACGAATGAATGAATGAATGAACATAATCCCTGCTTTCAAGGAACATGTAGCTTAAGGGAAGCAAGTAAAAACATAAACAGATAATCTAATGGCTTTCTAAATTTCTCTTCTTCTCATTCACAGAAAAAGGTTCAAAGGCAGGCATAATAGGACTCAGGCTGCTGGCCAGAGAAGCAGCTTTCACATGTCCCTGTATTCATACCTTTGAGGGACTCCAGGCCTAAGCAGCAGGTGGATGTGAAATAATGGATCAGGTGCCTAAGGACATAGGTGGGGAGGACTTCCCACTGCAGACACAGAGATGTTTCCTGAATGAGGGGATAGTCAAGTTATACCAGGTGGGAAGAACAAGAAGTATTGTGAGGTGAGAAAAGGTCACCCAGGCAGAGAAATCATGCAGAAATTCAAGCAGTGGAGCAGTCCTAACAAGCCTGAGGATTAAGACAAAGGGTACCTTGGAAACTGGGAGGAGAAAGTTCATGCCTCAAATGGAAGAGAGGGACAGGGGGATAGGCAGGGAACGAGAGAGGGAGGGAGGCCCAACATGTACACTCAGCATGTTCCCTACAGGAAAATACGCTTCCTCAGCAGACCAAGAACTACTCTGCATTTAAGCTGCAATTATTAGACACAAAGCATGTAAAAGCCAAGTAACACTAGGAGAAATACCACAAGGCAAAATGTCTTCAAAGCCTGCATTGCATGCTCATTTAATTGGAAATTACTCTTAAAAAAAAGAGAGACTGTTCTGTGAGTAGTTTATAAACCAAAAAGAACCTGTCCCAAAGTATTTTCTCATCACTTTATTTGCTTTCAAATCTCCTTACACTGTCACTTCCATGAGTAAAAAGTTTTATGGAATTTTACACAACTTTTTAAAGAAAAATTATTTTTAACAAAAAGCAAGAAGGAAACTGCAGAAGTGCTAAACACTTTATGGCAGTATCTTCCCCAACACTGTGCAAAGGTGCTGTCTTTATGCTCAGAAGAGGGGATTCCATGGTGCTGTGCACAGAGACAAATATGCTTGTTAACACTCTTTGACCCCCACTCAAACCTCAGCCCCAGGAAATTAGGGAGGGTTAACAGCTGCACTGGATGGAGAGCTGGGGGTTCAAGGATATACGAGGCTGAGTAGGGTGGAGGGTTCTGGAAATGGGTCGGAAGGCTAGAAATTGCCTATGGATGGATGGGAAAGTATTTTCTGCATGGAGAAAGAAATCGAATCAGAATGGAGGTCAGTCCAGACAAAACCCTGGATCACACAGAAAAAGCATGGTGTAATCCAAGAGTCACACCCACTGTCAACTGTCTCCTGAAAAGCCATGTAGCAAATGGGAGGATGTCACATGCAGGGACACGGGAGACAGAAGTCTAGCTCACAGGCCTGTGTGGTACAATTAGATCAGCTTCCTCCCATTAACTATGAGGCCTCCCCAACTTTGAAAGACCTTAAATCTCAGTTTATCCCCACTGTCCCTCTAACAATGGTGCAGCTTTTCAGCTTTTAAACTTTCTGAAGCAACAAAAAAGAACCTAAGAAGAGTCCAGACTTTGAGCAGCCCAAACTTGGTTCAAACCCTGGTTCTGCTCCTTTCTGGGCATGTGAATGAACAAGTTCCTTTGCCTGCAGAGGGCCCAGAGAAGCTCTGTGACAAGCTACATGTGCTCTCAGCCCGCAGAAGATAGGCAGAGGCCCTAGCACAAAGGAAGCAGTGATCCGGATCAACACTTACCCTCGAGTCTTCTCTGACGCTCAAGCACTGCACAGTAGCTTTGCCTTTGCAAGAACACACTGGCTACAAAAATGTCTAATCAACACCTTCATCTGGCCAAATGTTATATCTCAGAGTTCGGCATTAAGAAACTTCTAATGGTGAATTCTATTTCATCAAAGGCCATGACACCCAGAAAGTGATCCTGTATGATCCAGGAGAATCAGGTTCCTACAGAGTCATGAATAAGGGCTTCAAGGAAGGAACACTCTGGAGCACTGCACACAGGTCCTTAATGTTTCACCTTGCAACTGAATGGCAGCACATCAGAGACTTAGAAACATATTGGTAAACTTGCCTTCGGCCCTCAATTCATTTTTTTTTTAATTTTTTTATTATTTTTTACCAAGAACATGTATTGGTACATTGCATACATAATGATCATAATCAACATGGTTATTTTGTACCTATACATGATACATCTTGGTTCCCCCCTTCTTCCCCCTCCTCCCTTCCACTACCCTTACCTTCCCTATTTAAAGTGGCCTTATTTACATTTTTCCCCCTTTTCCCTTTCTTTTCTTTTCCCTTTCCTCCTTTTCCCCCTCCTCCCTTTCTAATTCTCCTCCCTATTGAATATTATCTTTCCTTTACATAGTATCTATTATACTTTTTGTCCTTATTTACACTTATAGTTTCTCACGTCAGAGAAACAACTCAATATGTACTCATGTGCGTCTGATTTATATCACTTAAGAGTATGTTCTCAAAGTGCATCCATGTTATGGTTTGTGTCTAGATGTCCCCCCAAAGCCTCATGTGGTAAGAGATAGCTGGATCTAGAGTGTGTGAGTACTAAATTGATCCATTGATCAGTCTGGCATGGTTCTGCTGGGATCAAGGATGTGAGACTAAGATTGGGGGTGTTGGGATTGGGGGTAGGAGTGCTGCCCGCCCTGGAGACAGGTAGCCTGGATGGGATGTAAGATACAGGAAGAAGCTAATTGGCTGCTTGCTTGCATTGCTTCCTTGCATTTCTCACTTACTTTGCTACCGGTCTGCCATGCCACCCCACCTCGGACCCAGGGGACTATAGACTGAAACCTCTACAAACTGTGAGCTAATAAACCTTTCTTCCCCTAACTTTAGATGTCGGGTATTCTGTCCCAACAACAAGAGAAAAGTAACTAAAACAATCCATTTACCTATAAATATCTCAAGTTTATCCTTTTTTATGGCAGATTAATACTCCCTTGTATAGCAAAACCACATCTTCTTTAGCCATTCACTAGTTGTTGGGCATTTGGGTTGTTTCCAAGATTTAGCTATTAAAAACTGTGTTGCTATAAACATGGTTGTACATATATCACTGTGGTACGATGTTTCTAACTCTTCTGGGATGACACCAAGCAGAGGAATAGCTGGGTCAAATGGAACCTCTAATTGTAGTTTTTGAGGAATCTCCGCATTGATTCCACAATGGTTGGACGAGCCTGCATTCCTACCAACAGTGGAGGAGGGTTCCTTTTTTCCCATAGCCCCGCCAGCATTTGTTATTGGTGGATTTCTTGATGATAGCTGTTCTTTCTGGAGTGAGATGAAATCTTAAGTTTGTTTAAATTTGCATCTCTTGAATGACCACTGATGTTGAACACTTATTCATATATTTGTTTGCCATTTGTATTTCCTCATCTGAGAGGTGTCTATTCATTTCAGATACCCATTTTTCAATTGGGTCTCTAAATTTGGGGGGGTCTGATTTTTTTTAGTTCTTTATATATTCTAGACGTTAGACCTTTGTCTGAGGAATAGTTGGCAAAAAATTTTTTTCCCACTCTATGGGTTTTTGTGCCACTCTGCTGGTGATTTCTTTTGCTGTGCAAAAGCTTTACAATAGGATGTGATCCCAAGTGCTGATCCTTTGTATTATTTCCTGTACAGTCTGAGTTTTGTTCATAAATTTTTTTCCTACCCCTATGTCTTCAAGAGCTCTTCCTATTCTATCTTCCAGTAGATTTAGTATTTCTGTTTTACTGTTTAGATCTCTGATCCACTTCGATTTTAGTTTAGTACATGGTGAGAGACACGTATCTAATTTCAGTTTTTGGCGTGCAGCAAGCCAATTTTTCCAGCACCATTTATTAAAGAGGCTATCTTTCTTCCAGTGAGGGTGTTTGGCTCCTTTGTCTAAGATGAGGTATTTGAGTGTGTTTGGAGTTGTTTCTGCATCTTTTAACCTGTTCCACTGATCCTCGGGTCTGTCTTTTTGCCAGTACCATGCTGTTTTTATCACTGTAGCTTTATAATATAATTTCAAGTCAGGGATTGTGATGCCTCCTGCCTTGGCCCTGTTGCCCAGAATTGTTTTTGCTATTCTTGGTCTCTTCCGGCTCCAGATGAAGTCATGATTGCTTTCTCTAGTTCTGTGAAGTATGCTATTGGTATTTTGATTGGAATTGCATTAAATCTGTATAGTAGTTTAGGAAGTACGGCCATTTTCACTATGTTGGTTCTTCCTACCTAAGAACATGGGATGCCTTTCCATTTCTGACATCCCTTTCAATTTCCTTTTTTAGCGTACTGTAATTTTCACTGTAAAGATCTTTTACTTGCTTCATTAGATAGATTCCTAAGTATTTCATTTTTTTGATGCTATTGTGAAAAGTGTATCTTCCCTAATTTCTTTCTCAGTGAGTTTGTTATTTGTATATAGAAAAGCTATTGACTTTTGGGTGTTGATTTTGTATCCAGCTATGCAACTGAATTTGGTTATTAAATCTAGAAGTTTTTTCGTGGAGTTTTTGGGGTCTTCTATGTAGAGTATCATGTCATTCACAAATAATGCTAGCTTAACTTCTTCCTTTCCTATCTTTATTCCTTTTCTTTCTTTCTCTTGCCTAGTTGCTATGGCTAATGTTTCTAGAACTATACTGAATAAAAGTGGTGATAACGTACAGCCTTGTCTTCTTCCTGAATTTAGAATGAAGGCTTTCAGTTTTTGACCATTTAGTATGATGTTGGCTGTTGGATTGTCGTAGATGGCTTTTATCAGATTGAGGAATAGATTCTCCATTCCTAATTTCTGTCAGCGTTTTTATCATGACTGGGTGTTGGATCTTATCCAATGCTTTTTCTGCATCTAATGAAATGATCATGTGATTTTTGTCTTTGACTTTGTTGATATGGTGTATTACATTTATTGATTTGAGTACGTTGAACTATCCTTGCATCCCGGGGATGAAGCCTACTTGGTTGTAATGTATAATCTTTTTGATAATTCATTGTATTCTCTTTGCCAGTAACTTATTGAGAATTTTTGCATCTATGTTCATTAGGGAAATTGGCCTGTAGTTCTCTTTTTTGATTGGATCCTTTTCTGGTTTTGGTATCACAGCAATGCTTGCTTCCAGGAAATGATTCTGCTTCTCTTTCAATTTCCTTAAAGAGTTTGAGGAGTAGTGGTATTAGATCGTCTCTGAATTTCTTGGAGAATTCAGCTGTGAATCCGTCAGGACCTGGGCTTTTCTCTGTTGGTAGGTTTTTAATTACCTCTTCAATTTCAGTGGATGATATTGGGTTATTTAGCATTTTTATTTCTTCTTGACTTAACTTTGGTAGTTCATATATATGTAAGAATCTGTCCATTTCTTCAGTGTTTTCCATCTTGTTTGAGTATAGGTTTTTGAAGCAGGTACTGACGATCATTTGGATTTCTGCAGGGTCAGTTGTGACTTCACCCTTTTCATTTTTTATTGTATGGATTTGAGTCATTTCTTTCCTTTTTTTGATAAGATTGCCTATGGGTTTGTCAATTTTATTTAATCTTTCAAAGAAACAACTCTTTGATTCATTGATTCTTTGATTGTTTTCTTAGTCTCAATTGCATTAATTTCAGCTTGGATCTTTGTCATTTCCTCTCTAGTAGAAGCTTTGGGTTTGGTTTGTTCTTTTCCTTCTACAAGTTTGAGGTTTAACATTAGGTTGTTTATTTGAGCTTGTTCTGTTTTTCTGATGTGGGAGTTCAACGCAATGAATTTACCTCTTAGCACTGCTTTCATTGCGTCCCATAAATTCCATGTTGTATTGTCAGTATCATTTAACTGTATATATTGCTTAATTTCTTCTTTAATTTCTTCTGTGACCCAGCTGCTGTTCAGGAAGATGTTATTTAATTTTCATGTGTTTATGTGGTTTTTTTTGGTTTCTTTTATCATTGATTTCCAATTTCATTGCACTATGGTCTGATAATATGCATGGGATAATTTCAATTCTTTTACATTTAGTTACGTGTCTTTTATGAGCTAGCATGTGGTCTATTTTGGAGAATGTCCCGTGTGCAGCTGAGAAGAATGTGTATTCTGATGTTGTGGGGTGGAACACCCTGTAGATATCTGGTAGGTCCATTTGTTCATAGATTTGATTCAGTTCTGATATTTCTTTGTTTATTTTTTGTCTGGTTGATCTGTCTATTTGAGACAGTGGGGTGTTGAGGTCTCATGTTATAATTGTGTTTGTGTTTATTTGATCTTTCATGTCCTTTGATAACTGTTTTATGTAGTTAGGTGCACCAATGTTTGGTGCATAAATATTAATGATTGTTATTTCCTCCTCTTGTAGTTTTCCCTTAACAAGTATGTAATGACCTTCTTTGCCTCTCTTGATCAGTCTTGGCTTGAAGTTCACTTTGTCCGAGACTAGGATAGCTACCCCTGCTTTTTTCTGGGTTCCTGTTGCATGAAGTACTGTTTTCCATCCTTTGATTTTCAGTGTATGAATTTCTTTTGGGGTTAAATGTGTTTCCTGTATGCAGTATATTGATGGATTCTGTTTCTTAATCCATTCTGCCAGTCTGTTTCTTTTATTGGTGAGTTGAGGCCATTTACATTGATGGTTATAACTGTTATGTATTGATTCATCTTTGTCATAGTCTTTTTCTGTTGTTGGTTGTGTTTTTCCCTTCTGTTTAACTACTTGTTTTGCCTGTTGGATTCTTTTTATTGGTGTCCTTGGAGTTACAGTCTCCTTTTTCCCTTTCTATGATATCCTTCAAAATATTCTGTAGTAATGGTTTAGTGGTCATGAATTTCATCAGTTGTTCTTTGTCATGGAAGTATCTTATTTCATTATTGAATCTGAAAGATAGTTTGACTGGGTACATCAGTCTGGGTTGGAGATTGTAGGGTTTAAAATACTTTGCTCCAGGCTCTCCTTGACTTAAGGGTTTGTGTTGAGAAGTCTGCTGTGATTCTGATGGGTTTTTCTTTATAAGTGATTTGTTCCTTTTCGCTAAGAATTTTCAATACTCTGTTTTTGTGTTGAATTTCTGGAATCTTTATTATTATATGTCTTGGTGTAGATTTATTTTCATCATGGCTAATTGGGGTTCTATATGCCTCACTTATCTGTATGTCAAGTTCTCTTCTCATGGTTGGGAAGTTCTCTGTTATTATTTCTGTAAATAACCTTTTTAGGTCTGTTTCAGAGTTTCCTGCTTTTTCATTCACTCCAGTCACTCTTACATTGTTCTTTTTTGCATCATCTTGCAGTTTTTGCATTGATTTTTCATAATCTCTAGGTATTTTTAAGAAGTCTTTCTTTTCCTGGTCATTAATTTCAGACCTGTCTTCTAGATCTGAAATTCTATCCTTGCTTTCATTTAATCAACTGCGAATACTTTCAAAAGAATTTTTGATCTCTTGGATATCTGTTTGAATCTGATTCGTGGTATATTTTAGATATACATAATAATAACACTCATCATAGGGAATTTGTACCTGCACATGATATATCTTGCTGCTTTTTTTTCCTATTCTCCTCCCCTCCCTTCAATATCTCTTTCCCTCCTTATTTACAATAGCTTTGTTTCCATTTTTTTCTCCTTGTATTCTTTTTTTTGTCCCTTCCTTCCTTTCCCCCTCACCCCACCCTTTGTTCCCCTTCCCATCTGAACAATTCAGAAGAGCTATGATTACAACACACACACACCCCACGTGTTCACTCAACGACATGAATTCCAGCATCATGGCTGGAGCTACACAGCCTTGATTATGTGGATTCTGACTCTGCCCACAGCCCCCTATGCCAAAGAAACAAGAATAGAACAAAAAAGTCACTTACTTCATGTCCATTCTCCAGGGTTACATCAGCATTGTGAGAATGTGGTCCCCACCCATATCCACTGCACAAACCTTCTCTCATCTCCCACCAAAAGCCTGCCTCCCCAGGGTGCCATGTGAGTGTTCTGGAGATGTGACTGGGGAGTTTTCAGAGAAGCAAGGCCAAGACTCACAGCCCCACTTAACCTGTCCCCATCTGCCTCCCTTCCCCAGTGACCTGCTCCACCTAAGTCTTCTCCTCACCAGCCCACCTACCTTTCCAGCTGCTAAACTTCTCACCACCATCAAATGGCAACTCAAAATGTCCCTGATGTCTTCTCTATTTCACTTTATCACGGTCACGGTGAAAAACAGAATCCTGGCATTCTGACATGCACCTGAGATTCCTCCATAAGAAACTCACATGAAGACCCTTAAAAGGAAAGGAACAATGTCCAGTCTAGTATTCTTTTTTGTATAGGAAGAAACTGGAAAAGATGTACATTTCAGTTTGCTGTTCTCTCAAGACATGTGCTTCTCTGTGGATGTTCCCGTCCTCCACATTGAGCTCAAGTCCCAGCCTGGAGAAGGAACTCCATGAACTGGACTGAGCTGGTGCTTGCTGCTGATTCAGCAGTGCCTGGTGCTGCCTCTGCCTACCCTGGGGACCACAGCAGCCAAGCACTCCTCTCAGGACACAGACCCAGCTTTTTCTACACACGTCTTATCCTCAAAACAAGCCAGAGAACTACATCAGATAGAAGAGTCCTGAACAAGGAAAGGATATTGTCCATGGAAGAAAAGGCTTTAAAATGTTTTCACCCGGGGCTGGGGATTTAGCTCAGTGGTTAGAGTGCTTGCCTTGCAAGCCCAAGGCTGTGAGTTCAATCCCCAGCACCAAAAAAAAAAAAAAATTTCACCCATTTCTGCCTTATCTGAAATTTGAGTTCTTATCCAGCTCATATGAAAACCACATGTTTCTGTTATCAGAGCCAACAGCCACCTTCAAGTCACATATTTTTATGACCTGTGCCCAAGCAAGAATTTTTTCCTAAGAATTTAAAGGCAAAAAGAATCTAAAACATCACATTAGACAGCAATATGTCTTCTAAGGATAAAATACATGCTGAATAAAGCACTGAATCATTTCTTCCTCCACACAAAGATAACTTGATCAGAGCCGCCTACGTGCCTGCAGGTAATAAGATGACCCCACAGCACTGGCAGACATACACCTTCCCCAAACACTAAGGACAAGCGAAAGGTGGGAGTGTCAGCACATCTGGATTTTCAAGCATTTTAACAACGTAATTAACATTAAGGTGGTAACAGATATGTAAAAGAATGAGGGTGAAGAAATTAAGGGTTTATAAATTACTAAACTTGAAAACACTGCTTTGAATAGCCCAGCCCTTAACAAACTATTATTAATTACATATTTTTTCCAGCCTGATATTCATATCAGTTTTTCTACTAGAAAGTAAGGTTTTGCAAAAGACTGTTAAACACATTCTTTTTTCCTTTTGTTAAACAAAAGAAATCAAAATGGCCTAAGTTCAAGGACACAAAATTATATATATTTCAAGGTTACAGCAAGAATGTCCAATCCCGTATGATGAATGTTATCACTATATACATCTAAAATGTACCATTAAAATAAAATAAATTAAAAAAAAAAAGAATATCCATTGCCGTAGAGTGTGGGGGTAAGATAAACACCCTCGAACACACAGCTGGTGATGCTGGCCTGGGACGGCTTTTCTCGAAAGCAATTTGACAGCAGGTACCAAAGGATTTACAAGTGTTAACCTTTAGACTAAATAATTCTACCTCAGGGAACCCATCCTGAGAAGACAATCTGGAATTCAGACAGAATCTCCCTATAGGTAAACTATTTATCACAACAGTATTTATAAAATTAGTTATAAAAAGGATAGTACCTAAGTGTTCAACATTTGGAAAAATATTTAGAATGTTCTAGTAACATCATATATATCCTTTAAAATTATAGTGATGTTGAATGAAATGGGAGAATGCTTCTGGGTCAACATAGAGTGAAGAAGTCAGAATAAACTGCACTGACAACTCAGTGACCTGGAAAGAGCAGGACTCTGGACTCACACCTTAGCACCACCACTGACTAGCTTTGAGATCCTGAGCAAACCACTAAACCTCTCTGATCTTCCATTTCCACATGTACAAAATGGGGAAACACTCACTCTAGAGATCATTTTAATTAAAAATTTATAATAATAATTATCATCAAGTAGACACTCAAAAGGCGTGACTATTAAAATAATTGTCCATAGAAAAGATACTAAGAATACAACACGACTGAGGTGGGTAGCAGAACCGTGACTTTTTTCCTCCAATGTTTTTACATTTTTAACAACTTCTATACAAAACATTTTCTACTGTTATAATAAAGATAAATCTCAAATGATCTAAAATTGCCCATTAAAATATACTAAATGGATACAGTAATAAAAATGTTATCAGTCCCTTCACTTTCACATTGTCTCAACCTCTGATGGGGCAGCTGGTTTCAATCCATACATAGTGGATACTGCTCTGTGGTAACATGCTGAGCAGAGCCCTTCCTTGGTTAAGAGCCTTCAGGAGTGGCCTAAAGGACAATATCACAGCTCACTGTGTGTCACATGAGCACCTTCAAGATCTGGTCCCAACCTACCCTTCTAAAAGGCCAACCTGAAACCCAGAATGTATCATTTCACCAGTGTTCATTATGCCTGCTGAGCTATGCTCCCTGAAATTTGCCAAAGGAAGGGACTGCTCTTGATTCACTCTCTGGGGGACCGAATGGTCCACCGCTCCCATTGGTGAGCAATGTCCAGAAAAGGCTTAGCCCCTCCTCAACCAGAAGACATGTCTGTCTGCAGCCAAATGTCTTAGAGGAGAAAATAACCAATAACCTTACCTCTCTTAGAGATGTTTACCAAATACAAGTAAGTGCTAGGCAGTGGGCCAAATGCTTAACCAGTATCTCCTTTTTCTTCCATCATGAAGAAATCCTCAGAGCAGGCATATCATTGCTCTTCTTATACAGACAGGAAAAGGTGCCTAGTAAGATGTGCAGGTTGGTCCAAGACAGCAGGGCTGGTATGAAGGCTGGGGTAGTCTCCAAAGCCTGTGCTCCCAACCCTCACTCTGCTGGCTCTCTATCTGAGTGACCTGTGCCCAAATTGTGTGTAAACATGGAGAGTGCTGATATAGACATGTATAAATACGGCTGTATAGAAAGCACATGCCATGTTTCACTGCACACAACTCTGTGAGCCTCATGGCCACATGGTGTATATAACATTCAATCAAGAATAGGTGCCATGTGACCAAGGTTCCAAGCAAGCACTGCAAAACCGTACATGTTCATTCCATACTTTGGGTTCCCTCTATATGGTTTTGTGTCCAAAAAGAATTCTGGCATTTAAAAAAAGGGTTGGAAACTACTAGACTGAAAAATAAAAACTCTGACGTCTTCTGTGTTTACCATCCTAATAAAATATCTCTTTAAATGTAAACCATCTTTTCTTTCCAGGCAGAAGACCTTTCTGTTCTAAAATGGGAACACCCAGAAGTACGGTCAGCAGCCCAGCCAAGACCATGCATTGCAAGCAAACATCTCCCTCCTGTTGTGCCTGTCCCCTTAGAAAGGAAAGGACCAGGCAGCTGATAGCCAGGCTCCCTGAAGGGACGTCCCAACCCCCCAAACATCAGAGAAGAGCCTGCCCTGATGGGGTGCTCTCACATGAAAAGCCAAGGTCTGTCTCTGGCAGCACACTACTTGTCATTTCTCCTGTTTATTGATAAAAACCAACACTTCTTCCAAGGGCTGGCTGAAGTCTCTCCCAGGCCTACTCCATTATGGCTTCTGATCCCTCTGCTCCCCTAGCCCTGAAATCACTAGGGCTTCCTGCTAAGGTGAGATGACAGAAGGCAATAAAAATGAAGTCATTCCAGGCTTACGCACATGTCTTTAAGAGGACTTCTCCATTTCCAATTATGACTTTCCCTGCCCAAAGTGTAAGGCATCTAGCAGCTGTCAGACCACCTCATCCTCCTGACCACTGAGTGCAGCTGAACTGGAAACATTGGTTAGCCACTGCTGAGCTCAGTGGCAGGTGGAAGGCATCATGAGAGTGTACTAAGAAGGGGGAGAGCTGGTGGGAGAGGAGCAGGGATGGGAAGAGGAGGGGCACAGAGAGCTAAGACAGACAGCAGAGATGGAAGAAGATGACGGGGGAAAGGAGAGATGGCAGTCCACTGAGACAGCATTTCCATACCACCAACTTCTCCTCACTCTGCCGGGTCACCCATGTGGCCCTTCTCTCTGTGACAGGAGAAGCAGCATCCCCAAGGCTATGGGAGCACCACCTAGATCTGTGATGCTCCTCAGCGCTTGGACATGGTACCCTGGCCCGCTCCCTTGGTCTCTCACCACTTCTGTTGTCCCTGGCCCACACCACACACTGTTAGAACACTATCCCATCTTCATCCCACACGTCCCTTGGCCACAACTGTTCCTCTGCCTCCTTTTCAGTGGAGCTCCTCCGAAGCCTGGGTGCTCCTGTGGGCTCCTCTTCCACCCCAGTTTCCTCCTTACTCACCACCAGTCAGGTGCCATCCTCCTGCCATGCAAAGCCAAGGACACTTTTCTGGCATGGTCTTCCCTGCCATTCTCAGAAACTTGTTCTGAGGCACACTTTACTCCAGGCTCCTACTAGTCTGCTTTCCCTGCCCACTCACTGCTGCTCTTTCTCAGTTTCTACTGTCCACCACTGTCCAGCACTGTGCAGATGTTGGTTGTCCCCAAGATGTGATACTTCACATACCTAACCCATCTCCTCTGTGCTCTTCCACCCAGGCACGCTCCCTAATGCTGAGACTAACCACACCATTTCATGGCTCCCTGTGGCTGCCCACTACTACCCTGGCCTTTGTCTCCCTAGCTCCTCAAAAGTACCATGCTCAGTGTCATGGCTGGGCCTTCACATAGCTATTATTTCTGCTTAAAAGACTTCTGTTTACTCATGTAAACAAGTGTACCCCAAGGCTTGCTGTGCCACACACCCATTTCACTTCCCAGAATAACTGCTTTTGGCAATCACTCCACTTGTTTACATGCACTCATGCCTTACCTTCTCTCCACTAGAGTATAAGCCTTTGAAGGCGGGGTTCTGTGCTGGTCACTATTACACGCTCAATGCTTCAAAGCCTGTCTAACACACAATAGTTATCCAATAACTATTTGTTGACTGACTGGTCATGTAAGAAATAGAGACCCACGTCGCCTAATAGGCAGTCAATTCAGAAACAAAAACACTGCTGATGATAAGATCGACCAACCCAGAGATAAAGAAGAATGAACTCGGAAATGGAAAAGTTCTGGCCAAAGGGAAGTGCCAAGCATTTTCTCCACTTAAGCACACAAAGAGGACTACATGCCTTTTGAAGTTATGATTTGAGGACAGAATGTAAATGTCATAAAGCTTAACAAGTGAGAAATGGCAAGATTTGGGGGTGACGTGGAGAGATGGTAGGAAGCATAAGAGTATAAATTTTCTCATTATTACTAACAAGAAGTTAATCAATAATTTTCAAAAAGTAAAATATATCACTTAATATAACTATTGTACTTATTCAGGTTTTTTCTCATCTTTTTTCTTCATTTTAAAGAGACTTAATGGGAATAATTTCTTTTGAGATGAATAAACATACAGTAGTTCAGCAATTCCTTAATTAAATTTGACTCCATTTCTTTTTCATCTGTTATACTAAAGTAAGGTAAAATTTAATGATTTTATTAAAAATAGCATGCATAGCCAAACATGTGGTACATACCTATAATCTCAGCACTGTGAGAGGCTGAGGCAGGAGGATCACAAATTCAAGCCTAACTTAGGTAATATATAAAGACCCTGTCTCAAAATTTAAAAAGATAAAGTTAAATAGCTAAGGATGTCACTCAGTGTGAAAGCCCTGGGTTTACTACCCAGTACTGGGAGTCCTGGGCGACATAATATGATGTTGCTGTAGGGGAAATGATTCCCCTTCCACTAGGCTCTCTATCCATGCACAAAAGCAGAGTCTGGGTCTGTCTGCAGGTTTCTCTCATGTCAATAGCAACCGCTGTGGGTAGTAAGGTTTGTGATGCTTTCTTTTGCATACTTTTCTTTTGTGCTTGTATTTTGTTTTGATTAATTGTACATATTTATGACGTACATTGTGATGTTTTGATTTGTGTATACATTGGGTAATGATCAAATCAGGGTAATTAGCATATCTAAATTTTGATAGTTTCTTTATGGTAAGTATTTGAAATCCTTCCTTCTAGCTATTTTGAGATACACAATGCATTACTGTTAATTATATTTACCCAGTGGTGCTGTGGATCACCAGAACTTACTTTTCCTAACTATAACACTGTAGTTGCTGAACAATCTCTCCCCGTCCCCTTAAAACCACTATTCTAATTTCTATTTCTATGAGATCAACTCTTTTGATTCCATATATCAGTGAGATGATGCAGTATTTTTCTTTCTGTACCTGATTTATTTCACTTAACACAATGTCCTCCAGGTCCATTCGTGTGGCTGTAGAGTACTCCGCTGTCTATATATATATATACACCACAATGTCTTTAGCCATTGGTTTGCTGAGGAACATCTAGGTTGATTGCATATCCTAGCTCTTGTGAATAGTGCTGCAATAACCAGGGGCATGAGCTGTCTTTTCCATATGCTGATCTCATTTCCTTTGCACCCATACTCCATAGTAGAATGGCTGGATCATACAGTAGTTCTATTTTTTATTTCCTAAGGAATTCTCCTACTTTTTCCTACAATGTCTGTAGTAATTTACCCTCCGACCAACAGTGTACAAGAGTTTGAGCTGAGGTGTAACTCCATGGTAGAGTACTTGCCTGGGATGCACAAGGCCCTGGGTTAGGTCTCCAGCACTGTCAAAGAAAAAGAAAGAGCCCCACCACCACCTTTTTGACATCCTTGCCAGCATCTATTATTATCAGTTGTCTGTTTTTGACAGGGTCTCAGGGTCTCACTGTGCTAACTAGGTTGTTCTTGAAACTGTAGGTTCAAGCAATCTTCTTGCCTCAACCTCCTAAGGGCTGGTTTTAAGAGACACCACCACCATATTGGGCTTATTTCTCATCTTTTTGACAATGGTCATTCTAACTACAGTGAGGTGGTATCTTGCTGTGGCTTTGAGTCACACCTCCCTGATGGTTAGACATGTTTGACATTTGAAAACAGAGAGACAAAAACAGTAGCTCTTCTCTTTATTAGCAAGCAAGTCCTCACTGCGGGAGTACAAGTTTCTCCTCAGGACCCTCACCTGCTGAAGTCCTGCTAAAGCCTGCTCCTCTTCTTTCTTTCCCAAGAACAATCTCTTCACCCTGCAGTCCAATTCAAAAGCCTCTTGCTCCCTGATACCTTCCCTGACATAGTCCTGGCTTAGTGCCTCACCTTTCCTTCTACACAAACTTCCCTATTTCAGAAATCAGAAAAATACTAGTCCAGAGACTGTGAGGGCAGGTACTCTTCAGGACTAGGGCTTCTCTGGATGTTAAAGAGGCCCTATGGTGCACACACACACACACACACACACACACACACACACACCCCACAGCAGGCAGCATCTTGCAGTCAGATCCTCTGAGTCTCAGTGGGAGAGAGAAACAGTCCTACTAAGAGGAATTAAGGACTGTAAAGGACTGCCACTAAATTCATGTCAGGCTTCACCACCAAACCTGTCTGGACACCATCCTCATAAAAAGAAAAATCTTTCTTCTGGGAACCATCTGGGTTTTGGAACAGCAGATGAAGGATCACTGCTCCATCTAAGCTGCCTTCCACCTGTCTCCCCTGGAAAGGCTGAGCTCCTTCAGAACAGAATACTCGCCAGCCTCATCACAGAACCCCCAGGCCCAGTGGAAGACCTGGCGCACAGAATGTCCTGTGCTTGATAGATAAGTAGGCCCAGAGACCATGAGATCTCTACTTCGAAATGGAAGACCAGGCATTGTTCATGAAGTTCCAAATACAACAGTGGCTAAAGGGTCTCTGCCCACCATCACAACTTGTATGTCGTGACAGTGTTTGGAAGTCCAGCTATGTGCCTTTTTATGGGTGTAGGTCCTGCCCTGAAACATGAAAACATCCAATAACAGCCCATCCCTATGTGAACACATGCTCCCTTGCTCCAGACATGCCTCCCCTCTCATTAGCAGCACCTGCAAAAGACCTCCCTGCTGGGGGATACACCTGCTCAAAAAACTTGGCTCTTCACATGTCCTATGCTTCAATGGAACTCTCATCTGAGGGCAATGATTCATTTTTTTCACCTGACATTAAACAGCTGCCACTTTAGAAAAGTATCCTCATGATCTTATCTCCACAGGCTGCATCACCAGGTGACTCGTTTCCAGTTTCCCTGGGGACTAGAAGATTGGAGCTAATCCAAATAATTCAGTATTTACAGGACACCCAGGCTATGCCAAGCTTTGTGCCAGGCCCTTTGCACACTTCACCACTGACCTGAAAATCACAATCACTCCTTACCCAGCTCTCACAGAACAAGGTGCATCAGACCATTCCAGGTGCCGCAGATCACACAGCTGTGCTTATTACTGTCTCCCAGCTCTGAGCGAGGCTTACCTAGATGCTTACAGCCTGGCTTCCTACGCAGCCACTCCCAGAGGAGGCAGGGTGGCTGATGTGAGGGGAAACACATGAAACCCATTTTTGGAGCGCATGAATGGACTGGCTTCCGGTGACATGTCTAGCTCCAGAAGCTAGATTAGTGTGACTGTCCTGGAGATGCATGTGCTCTCAGTGCAAAGAAAAAAACGTGTCAGCCCCTGAAAAAAATGAGTAAGGCCTGCCAGAAGATTCGGCACAGAGAGAAAAAAAGAGAAGGAACCATAAATACATATGACAAAGGCAAAAAAGTTAAAATAGGGATTAGAGGTCATGTCTCTTCTTGATTAAAATGCAAACAGTGGGAACTATAAGGAAACAGAGAACTTCTCCCAAGCCCTGTGGCTAGCAGTGGCAGAGACAGGCTTAAGTCCAAGTAGCCTGTCCCTCACCCACTGCCACAGGTGCCCTCCTTCCCTGCCCCTCATCTTCTGTGGTGTGTGCCTTCTTGTCAATAATGCTGTCATACCATGATGGCCTGGCTGGCTTCATCACCTCAGAGCCCAGCACAGGGCCTGACATGTATAAACCCAGAGAAAGCATACGGAGAAGAATGGACAGGTGCTATGGTTTAGATCTAAGATGCACCCAAACAGCTCGCGTGTTCAGAGATGGGACTTTTGGAAGACAATTGGACTGTGAGGGCTCTAACTTCATCAGTAGATTAATCCACTGGTGAGATCATGATTTGATAGCCTTATCACCTTGGGAGGTGATAGAAATAGAAGACAGGTCTGGATGAAGGGAGTAGATCACGGGGGAACAACCTTGGAAACTATTGTATATCCGGTCCCTGGCTCCTTCCTCTCTGGCTGTTTCTCACTCTCTCTGCTTTGCCCTCATGAAGTGAGCAGCTTTGTTCCACCACACTCTTCCACCATGATGTCTCTGCCTTACCACAGGGCTAAAGTAATGGACTGAAACCTCTGAAACTCTGAACGAAAATAAACCTTTTCTCCTTTTAAGTTGTCATTGCTAGGTACTTTGTGATCTCAACAGAAATCTGACTACACAATGAGCTTTCAAAGCCCCCAAGTACCCGTCCTGTGGTTCCCAGGTAAGCTTGCCCAGAGGTGGGCCCTCCTCAGATCACTAACATATGTAGCTCCTCCACTATCCCTACATTTTTCACACCAAAATATTGCTACTGAGAGTGTTTCCTGTAGAAACCAGGAGGCTTTCTCTGGGAGATAATGGAAAGCTCATTATAAAGTCATGGAGAGAGTTAATATTTGGAGAAATAATTAACTGTGGTGATCTAGATAAGAGCTGAGATGAAAGCCAGTAAGTCAGTGAGCCCAGCAGAGACACATGGGCCTCTGAAGTCAGCTTCAAAGGGTTCCGATCTGTTGTCCCACCTGCTGTGATTAAGTTACAAAAATAACAGAGAACTGAAAGCTCTTCTACCCATGACCAATCTGCCCAGCAGTCTCCTCACAACTTTCAGTGACTCCCACTGCCTGGGGACAGGGGCCAACCCTTACCCTTCAAGGCTTGCTACCAGCTGTCCATCCCACTCTGAAGACCCACCTCCTGCCAGCCCCAGCTCAAGCCTCTACAGCTTCTTAGTTTAGAAGCCCTCCCTTCTCCATCCAGCCAACTCCACTTGGTCAATTTCCAGGCATTCAACACAGACTCTTTAACCAAAACACCAATGGAAACCACCTTATCTGAGTAAGTACTCTGCTGGTAAATAGTATGTTATTCCATCTAGACTTCAGTATTCTGGGTGCTATATGCATCCTTATTCTTGTTTTACAAATGAGAACAGTGGTATCAGAGTCTGAGTGACCTGCCTAAAAATGCACAGATAACAGTCTAAGACAGACTGATGATCTGACTGCCAAGCACCTCTTTTCCTGTATCCAAGCATTCCATGACCAGAAGTTACTATTATCTACTTCTGGTCCAAGAGGAATGAGGAAGAGAAATATCTCAAGATGTGCTGTGGGTGCCAGGAACAGCGCTAACTTTTTAATATACACCTATACTTTTCATGTTTTTGCCTTTATTTTGTAATGAACATACAGGGTTGACCACTTAACAGTTTACCCTGAGCATCACACAGGCAGCATGTTTGTTTATGGACTGACTATCCTGAGCATCACTTGGGCGTGTGTCATTTCAACCAGTCAATTCCTGTTAGCAGGAGATATACTCGTATGTCTGTTTGCTTTACATCAACTATTTTTTGCACACTTTTTAAATTTAGAATGTTGTATTCACCTTTGATATTTGTTTCCAGTGAAATCTAGTAAGTTCTGATTATTTTCTTCTACTAATTTGTGTTTATTTTATTTGTGAAAAATAACCTATAAGTTTGTGCTACAATCTATAAAAACTGTTACCATAAGTACATTAGATATAATTTTTAAACTTCTCCAGAATTCAGTGACATTCTTTTACAATACAAAATGGGCATGTTTGGGACACTGAGACTGAACAGGAAAGAACTGCCAAAAGATCTGCAGAAGAAACCGAAAAAGGGAGAAATGTTAGCACATCAGAGAGGAAAAGTCTGTGTTATGAAATGGAAAGACAAAAAAGACATTTCCTTATTGTGAACTACACATAATACAGAAATGACAGAACTTGAAGAAACCAAACTAAAAACGTTCCAATAGTGGTCAACAATTATAATAATTCTATGGGTAGCATTGAGAGAATCGACCAATGTCTAACAAGCTGTCCTGTAATTAAAGAGTAAGGAAAAAATACCACCCTCAAATACTTATGCACCTTCTGAAACAAATAATAAGGAACTTATTTGTTATTTATTCAAAACAAGGGTTTCAAAAAGTCATTTATTATTTAGATTAGGTCTACTAGACCAAATAACTGAAAAATACAGAATAGTGAAACGCCAATGAAGACATTCATCATCAACATATTCACCATTACTTTTAGTGGGTAGACATTTTATTAAGATTATACCACCCACAGGGAAAGAAAAAAAAAAAGGCTAACACAACAGTGTATAAAGTGTGTTACTCAAAGAAAGACAATAATGCAAAAAGAATTCAGACAGACTAGATACTTCTGTCTGGATTGTAATGTTGTGTTGTGTATTGAATATTTAAAGAAATACCATACACAGAAATACTAATGAATATATTTGATAAAATATTTTTATATTTCCTGTTATATTATAAAAATTAACAAAAATATGCAATTTTTGGTTATCCTGTATTTAAATAATTGGACTAGTAAACGGTTAAGAAAACCTAATACCTACCCGACAATACAGAGAGAGGAGGACCAGGATTCAGAGTTGGAAAGAGTTTTGGTTCTGCCACTGAGCAGTTATAGAGTAATTTTGAAAACCCAAACTCTGTAAGCCTTATTTTTCTAGTCTGTTAAAGGACACATTTACTTCATCCTGACTACTGTGAAATCTAATTCAATCAATCAGCCTACACACAGACATCCCCACCCTCAAAGCCTTGGCCATCCAGAGACTTCCAAAACCCAAATTCCCTCTGGCTCTTGTTCCAGCATTCTCCAACACTTCTTGGCAGAGACTCTATGTTTCACACATTAGCTGGACGTACACTGTGTACTGGAAGTCACCGGCAGGTGCCTGGCAGGCTGCACCCGCGCCTGTGTCCCTGCCCAGTCTTGGGTGGGGAGATGATACCCAGCAGTTACTCACCTGAAGCATAAGCTCCTGAAGTTCAATAGCAAGGAAAAAAGTTGTCAGTGGAGAAACTAAATTGCTCCTTTAATGCTGAACAGAATTTGGAGGTCTAATTTGACCTCTCACTGGGCAGAAGTAGAAGCTGAGCTCTCAGGAAACAAAAGTGCCTGTCTAAAATCACCTCCCAGTGACTCATAGGGCTAGAATCAGACTCCAAATGGGGTACCATGTCCAGCATCCCTGGCCCGCGGTTATCCTCAGTATTCTCATTTTCCTTCCAAAACTCCCTCTAGGAGCTATATTCACACACATTATGAACTCTAAGGAAGTCCCTTCTGGGACACTGCAGCTCCATATGGAGGCTCCCCTCAATGTACCTTCAATTCCCCTGAAGAGTTAAAAGAATTTAGGTAAAGCCCCATTAGGTCATCTCCACTCTGACCACAGGCCACATTCTTTTTTTTTTGGTGGCGGGGATCGAACTCAGGGCCTTGTGCTTGCAAGGCAAGCACTCTAACCACTGAGCTAAATCCCCAGCCCCCACAGGCCACATTCTGCTTGATATTCTCTCTGGATCAGCTTCATCCTGGGGACCAGCTCACCAACCTGCACCTACTACTCTGAACTGGGAACCAGGGCCGTGAGCTGGACAAGACCAAGGGATTCACCACAGAGTGGCTGCCTGCAAGAAGCTGCTTCCACAATCAAGTTAGCTCCACCAAGACTACAGGGATACTTACTTTCCACCCTGCAAAGGGGTCACTGAAGCTTGGGTTTTGGCTAGCACGTCAGACAGCCAGTACATGTGGTGGTAGAGAGGTGACTAGGTCAAGCTAGCTCCAGAGGCCATGAGGTATCACTCTTTCCCAAACCCAAAGTCCCCCTCAAGGCTCCTATCCACCTCCACTTAGGTCATACAGGGCCAAACGGAGTGTGAGGAAGGGAAATGCCTTGACTTTGATCACAGTCAGATACTGTGCCAGCCCCTCTCCCCACTCAGTATGCCCATTAGTTAACATACCTGATACCTACCAGCAACCCAACAAGTGTGTGGGAAGGGTAGAGGTGTCCTGAAGAAAAAGGGCCTTGCCCATAAGCACTCCCATCTGTTCTAGTACTGAGCCCTAGACTGGCAGGCAGGCTGGCTAGGCAGCAAACTACAAAGCGTGTGCTCAGGGGTCTGAAGTCTATATTCCTCACTGCCCAATGGGCGGCTGGGCACCTTCCTTCACATTCTGTGTCTCTGTTCCCTCACACACAAAACAGGATTAGTAGTATCTACCTTGTTGGTTTTCTCAAGATTATATCACAGGAGTATGTATATCACTTCTGGTATGTTTTCTTACAGCAGGTACTTGAAAATAAGACAACAGATGACCAAAAGATGCCTACCTACAAGCTCTTTTTTTAAGTAATATACGCATGAAGTGCATCTGATTGGAACTGTACTGCCACACAAAAGGGGTCACACAATGACCCAGAGTCTCTTCTTTCCAAACTTTTCTTTGCCTGTTGCACTACACGGGCAACAAGGACACCCTGAGATCTGAGCATCAGAGATGTGGTTTGCCTTAGCTGTCTGGCTGGAGGCTTGAGCAGATCTTCGACATTACACTAGCCATTCCTAAGAGCTAACGCAGGTGAGTGAATGAGCTGATCATGGTGACAGTCTCGTAACGTGCACCTGACAGGTGCTTAGTTAACAGACAGAGGACCTGGGCGGGGGCGGAGAATGGCATGTTACTTGTCATTAGAGCAAGCCTCTTCCGCACTCCATGTCAGACTGGCTAAAAATCTGATGACTGGATGAAAACCTGAAACAGTTCTGTACTGAACAATTGCATCTTTATCAAGCAATGGCTCCTGAAGAGAGAGACAGAGAGAGCGCCATGAGAGAAACAAAGCAAGGGACAGAAACAGGAGGAAAAGGTCCAGGTCCCCTTTAGGCCTCCAGACAGGTCCCCGAGAAGCCTTCTTGCCCCATATGTGTCATCAAGGAAGGACCACCACCAAAAAATCTCTTACACTTATTGTGAGTAACACTTGTAAAATGCATTTATTGAAGGCACAAGGAACCAGGCACTTGGAATACAACAGTAAAACAAAGCCCTCATCCACAAAAGCTTACTTTCTAGCAAGGAAAGAAAGATAATAATCCACAAATATAATAAATAAGTATTATATTGCATGACAAAGAATGCAAAGTGCCCTGAAGCAAGAAAAAGTAGAGCAAAGTAGAGGAGCTAAAAAGGGGTTACTGAGAGAAACTAGTGGTCCTTGCATACGTAGGCCTTGCTTTATCTGCAAGGACATAGCTCAGTAAAGGCCCTCAAGAGGTAAGGAGCTGGCCTCGTGGACATTTAGGCAAAAGGCACTTGAGGAGGAGAAAACAAGACTTGGTGGAAACATGTTCCTCCAACCTAGAAAGCTAAGATAGGCTGGGGCTGAATGCCTGAGGGAAGAAAGAAGCAGAGGAGGTAGGAGCGGGGAGGTGGTTGGGAGTAGGTCACGTACAACTTTTCATGCCATTTCAAGGACTTTTGATTTTACTCTGAGTAACTAGGAGTAATTGCAGAATAAGTGTAAACAGGATTATTGGAGTCAGGTACTAAAACAGAGCAGATTGCAAGGAGACTAGAGAATGTTGCAATGATCCAAGGGAATACTGGTGGCAACCCAATCTCTTAAATAAATGAGAAGTGGCTGGATTGTAGATAAATCTAAGAGACAGAGAAAACAGTTTACTAGCAGATTCACTGTGAAGTTTAAAAAGTTAAGAGTGACTCCAAGGTCTCTGGCCTAAGGGGCTGGAAGGCTGGAGTTGCTGTCCATAGAGTCTGCAAACACTGTGGGCAGTGCAGGTTTGCAGCAGACAATCAGTCCAGTTTTAAGTACACCGAGTGTGTGATGCCCAGGAGACACCCAGGAGAGAACCACACCCAGGAGAGTAAGCAGTGGGTGTAAGACCATGTTGTTCAATAAACTCAGAAATTCAACTCATCTGGTACTGTAAGTCATGAGTTTGTGGTGAGATCACCCAGAAAATGTAAACAATGCAGCAAGAGTTGGACCAGACAATTTGCTTACTAAGAAATCAAAGAATTCAGCAGTAGCCACTTCCATAATCTCATCTACATGGGAAGCTGAGGTGGTAGGACAGAAAGTCCAAGGCCACCATGGGCAACTCAGTAAAATCCTCTCAAAAGAAAAGGGTGGGAAGGCTGAGAATGTAGTTCAGTGAGAGGCACTGGGTTTGTTCAATCCTCAGTGATGCAAGAAAAAAAATTTGAGAATAAGTACTTGTAACTCCACCCATGCCGCCAGGTTCAGATGGCAGCCCAAAGCAACAGAGGCCTCCAGACTTCTCTGAAGATGAGGTACTCAAGATGGCCCAAAATCACCCGGGTCATGTCACAAATACATCCTGACCCATGTGGCAGCTCCACTGTGCCAATGTTCTCAAGAGACATCTTCCCCGGCACTCTGTGCACAGTCACGTCCTCCTGCAGCACAGCTCCACCCAGATGGGTAATCAGCGCAGCTCTGAAGTCTCACTGCCCTCAAGGTATTGCTAAGGAATTGGCGTTTCCAGATGCAGCCATCCGCAGCAGAAAGACACCCAGATGGCTTATCAATGTGCATCTTGGCTGGGTCACTGTCCTCAGATTAAGGCCAGTGCCCAGGTCCCAATATGTGGCCAGAACCATCCACAAGGTGATCACATCAGGCTGGGTTACCAGTGCTACTGTGCCACTGTGCCACCCTCTGCAAGATAAGTATATGCATCCAGGTGCTAACTGTGCCATAGCCACAGGGTAAAAGCACCTACCTAGATACTTGGTACATAACCCAAACAATGCCACTGTCAGCAGAGTATAGGCACCCAACTAGATTCTCAATGGGAAATAATATCCCTGCCAAAGTCTTCAGGGTGAGGACACCTGCCCCAGATCCTCGGTGAGTAGTTGCAGCCATCTACAGGTAAGGACACTTGCGTGGGTTATCAGCACACAGCTCCACTGTACCACTGCACCACTGCACCACTGCACCAGGGTAAGGATGTCCAACCAGCCCCTGGGCATGCATCATAGCAGCGCTGCCATCTGTAGGATAAGGACAGCCCAGCAGGATTAATAGCGAGTCTCCTCTACACCACCATGCTCAGCAGAAGGATGTCACCCAGGTCCTCGGTCAACACTACCACCAATGCAACAGTTCGCAGAGTTAAGGACATTCAGCTGTTCCGTCAGTGTATGGCTTGTCTGCAGGGGGAAAATGCCCAACCTGGTCCTGGGTTGCCAGTGCTGCTGTGACACAAGCTACAGAGTTACAAAGTCCACTCGGGCCCCTAGAGTCAGCCATGCAATGCAGCTAACTGCAGGGTAAGAAGTTCCACTAGGTTATCAGTGTGCAACCTCGCTGTGCCACCTTCCACAGGATGAAGACATCACTCAATTCCTACAGACTGCAGTGTAAAAATACCTGCTGTAGGTCCTCCCACAGGAATGTAGCTGTGATGCAGTCACAATTGGTGAACCTGTCCAGATCCTTAGTGCGCAGCCGCGGTAATGCTGCTATCAAAGGGGTAAGGATACTCCCTCCACTGGCTTAGTAGTGTGGCTCTAATGCGCCACCTTCTGCAAAGAACTTGCTCCAGTTTCTAGCCTCGCCCGTTTGCACGGTTAGAAAGCTCGCGCAGGGTTTCGCCCCGGGTCCAGAAATGTGGCTATCCTCCGAGTAAGAAGCACCACGGGGTTATCAGCATACAGCCCCTCAGTCTAAGAATATCTGCCCAGATCCCCCAGTCGAAGCCGCGATGACGTAACCACATGCAGGGTAAGGATGTTCCACTGGGTTATCAATAGACAGCTTAAATGCACCACCACCTACAGATTAGAAAACCTGTCCAAAACCTTTGTACGCAACCACCATGTGGCCCTCCGCAGAGAAAGGAAGCTCCACTTGTGCTACCATCCCCAGGTTAAGGACATCTGTCCCTTCCTCAATATGCATCCAGTAATGAGAGTTCCCTAGATTAAGGATGCTTCGGGAAGTCAATCCAGCTCCCAGCCGTGCCGCAGTCTCGGAGATAAAACCGCAAGCCCAGGTCCTTGGTATGTAGATGCAGCTGTGCCCAGAATGCGGGGTTGGACAACCCACTCAGATATTCCTTTTGCAACTGCCTCAATGCGGCTATCCATAGCGTAATGACGGCCAAATAGGCCAGTGACCCCAGGGTAAGGACATCCACCCAGCTCGGAACCGCGCCGCGGTCGGCAAAATAAAAATGCCCACTCAAGTCCGTAGTGTCTGCTGCCACAATGCAGCTATCCACAGGCTTAACAATGCTCCACTGTGTCATCAGTGCAAAACTCCACCACACCACCGTCTTCAGGCTAAGAATATCCGCCCCGGTCCTCAGTGCGAGCTGCAAGGTAGCGCAGGTCAACACGGCAAGGCTGCTCTGCTGGGTTATGGTTGAATTGCCGCGCCACCATCCCCAGAGTGAGGACAGCCACCCATGTACGCGGTCCACAGTTACCAGAGTGCGCGGTTCTAGGATGCCACCATCAGCAGGGTAAGAATGTTTGCCCAGTTCCCAGTCAAGCTGCAGTCTGCAGGATAAAAACGCCTGCCCGCGTCTTAGCTGTGCAGATGCAGTTGTGACGCAGTCTGCAGGATTAGAAAAACCTGCCCAGGTCTTTAGTGCGCAGTCGCGGCTATGCGACTGTCGGAGAGTAAGGACGTCTGCCAAGCTCCTCCTACTGTGGCCGCATAGGGCGGCGACCAACAGGGTAAGGACGCTTGCTGGCGTATTGATGCGTACCTCCAGTTCCACCATCCATACAAAAAAGATATCAGCCCAGATTCTTAGCGCACAGCCGCAGCAGCATGCAGCTTCACTGGGCCACGATCCGCAGGGTAAGGAGGTCCATCCAGCTCCCTGTAGTGCCACTATCTGTAGAATGAAAATGCCCGCCCAGGTCCCGCAGTAGTGCCGCAGTCGGCGAAGTTACCAAGCCCCTTCCCCCCCACCAATCTTTAGTGCGCAGCCGCAGCAATGCGACACTCAGAAGGTAAGGAGGTCTGCCTAAAGTGGTGATCAGTAGGTAAGGTTGCCCCACTGGGGTATAAGTGCGCAGCTCCGGTACTATGGTCCACAACATAAGGATGTCTTCCAAGGTCCCTGGTGTGTGGCGGCAGGGCGCTATTGTGTCACCATCCTCAGGATAAGGACCCTGTCCAGCTCCCAGGCACACCGCAGTATGCAAAGTAAAAATGCCCACACAGGTTCTGCAGCAGAGCGGAAGTCAGCAAGGTTGCAAACCGCCTCCCCAGTCTTTAGTGCGCAGGCGCGGCAATGCGGCTGTCAGACGGTAAAGATGTCCACCTAGGGCGGTGGCTCACTCGGTAAAGATGCCCCGATGGAGTATCAATGCGCAGCTCCAGAGCCACGGCTCACAACGTAAAGGTTGTCTTCCAAGGTCCTTGGTGCACGTCCGCAAGGCGCCACCATGCCGCCATCTGCAGGGTAAGACGTCCGTCCAGCTCCCAGCTGTGCCGCAGTCTGCAGGGTAAAAACTTCCGCCCAAGGTCCTGCAGCTGTGACGCAGTCTGTAGGTTAGAAAGACAACCCCCGCACCCCCGTCCCTAGTGCGCAGTTGGGGTATTGCGGCTGTCAGAGAGTAAGGATGTCTGCCCAGGGCAGTGGTCAAAGAAGGAAGGACGCCCCGTTGGATTATCGATACGCAGCTGCAGTGCCACGGTTCGCAAGATGAGCATGTCTTTCAGGGTCCTTAGTGCACGGCGGCAAGGCACTGCTGTGCCGTCATCCACAGGGTAAGGGACATCCATCCAGTTCCCAGGCATGCCGCAGTCTCAGGGTAAAATCATCCGACGCGGTCCTGCAGTTGTGACGCAGTCTGTAGGATTAGAAAGTCCTCCTCCGCAGTACTTAGTGCGCAGTCGCGGCAATGCGGCTGTCAGAACGTAAGGACGTCTGCCCAGGGCGGTGGCCCACAGGGTAAGGACGCTTCCCTGGATTATCGGTGCGCAGCTCTGGTGCCATGGTCCAAACGACAAGGGTGTCTTACAAGGTCACTGTGCCACCATCCACAGCGTAGAGATGTCCGCCCAGCCCCCAGCCCCACCACAGTCGGCAGGGTAAATATGTCCGTCCCGGACCTACGGCTCGGATGTAGTCTGTGGGGTTGGAAAGTCCCCCTCTCCTGTCTTTAGGGTGCAGTCGCGGCTGCACCTGTCCAAACGTAAGGATGTCTGCCCAGCTCTGCAGGACACTGTGCGCAGGATAAGCATGCCAGCTGGGTTATCTGTGCTCAGCTCTAGTGTGCCATGGTCTGCAGAGTAACAATTTCCCTGTATCTCCTTGGTGCACAGCCACAGCAGTGTGCAACTCTACAGTTTCTCTGTTCACAGAGTAAAGACGTCTGCCCAGCTTCCGGCTTTGCCGCAGTCTGCAAGGGGAAAAAAAAAAACAAAAACGCCCGCCCAGGTTTTTAGTGCGCAGCCGTCGCAGTACAGCCTTGGGAGTGTAAGGCTGTCCGCCCAGCTCTGTGGGGCGTGGCTCAACAGGATGGTATCAGGAGGTAAGGACGTCCCGCTGGTTTATCCATGATTAGCTCTAGTTGCCGCTATCCGAAGGGTAAGGAGGTCTTCCGGGATCTTTAGTGCTTGGCAGCCTAGGACAGTGGTCCACAGAGTACGGACACCATCTAGATTATCGGTGCAACCTTCACTGGGGCTCCTTCCTCGGAGTAAAGATGTCGGCCCAACTCTTCAGAGCACGGCCGCAGCAGTGCGGCAGTCGGTGGGAGGAAAGCACCAGGCCGGGTCCGCCTCTGGAGTTTTGCCTAGTGCTAGGTCCCGCCCACAGCCCTTCCCTTCCTTGGTGCCTCATGGGGCCCCTCTGGTGGCTGCCGGTAGTGCACCAGGTCCAACAGAGTTGTATTCGAGCCCCTTTGCTCCAGCAAGCCACTCTGGACGCTGAGGGCAGTAGGAATGGAAGGGGACACTGGGAATGATAAGTACGCTGTGCATCTGGGAGCCGTAGGTGTGTGTTGCCAGTAGTAATGTCTCACATCAGTGGCAGATACTTCAGCTGAGGAGGTGTTCATTTAGCTTAGCCACCAGGAGTGGTGTCTATACTGTGGCTTTTTCGAAACCTGTAGGCCGGCCCCGAGCTAAAATGCTACACCTTACATTCTGGAGCCTTCCAGTGTTATTAACTAAAAGGACTGGCAACAGAGTCTCCAAGTGCTCCCTGTAGGGTGGCTTGTGACATACTGATTTCTAACCAAAAGATGAAATAAACATTTCCTTTTTTATATTTTTGCTCAGGGAGAGTTTTTAAGGCCATTTTAAATTTTCTTGTTTGTCCTTACTCTTCCAGCAACAAGCATCTTTTGGTGGGGCAGCTTTACTCTAAAGTGAGTATTTGTATTTATTTTATTTATCTGTAGTGCTGGTGATGGAACTCAGGGCCTTGGGTATGCTAGAGAAGCATTCTGCCACTGACCGACACCCCCCCCAGACCCAAAGTGAGTATTTTAAATACATTTTAAGTGCTTGTTATTGACAAATATTTGAAAATTCCAGTTAATAAGAGTTTGGGTGGGGTTTAGAGGTTGTGTGCCCCCCTCTCCAGTAAATTTTACATGAACAAAGACTTGAGAACCAGGGAAAATGCTTATTTCATGACTTCTGATACACGTATAGCTACTGCAATATGAATAATCTGATCCTAGTTAAATCTCAGATTAGCTCCTAAAATTCATGTTTGTTTGAGAGTAGTTTGCCTTTTGTTCTGGGTGGTTTTATATGCTAATTAGTTGGTTTGAGTTTACCTAGTTACCAAACTTCAAATCATAATAGAATGTAGTTTGACCTAGTGATTGGTATAACTTCCAGTGCTTTATGAAAGACAATGAAGGTGATGTTTGGAGTTGTTGGTACTTGTTAGTAATATAATTCAAAATTACTGCTTTTCTCAAAGTTTGTAACACTGTGTTAACTTTAAATTTTAAAAATCTATCTAATGTGTTTTCCTGACATATTTCCAAGTGAAAATAAAAGAAAAAGATGTAATAGATACATATAAATTTAATTGGAAATCCTAACCTAGGCTTCAGGAAAATTGAAAATCTTCTACATGTCTTAAGTCAGTATCTGCACTGGCACATTAGTAGTGCCAAATAAATACTTGTTAATAAGTAACTTGTTAATAAAATACTTAATAAATAAAATTTCAAAAACAAAGCAGATATGGAAGACAGAAAGACACAGTTTAACATGTGCCCCCAACACACCTCCCTCATTGGCTGCCAAACACACATGTTCCTAGTTTGGTGTGTTTTATTCCTGCCTACTTCACTGCCCCCATTCGTTTCTGTCTTCTGATGCGATGAGTGGGAAAGAAAGAGTGGAAGGAGAGGCACTGGAGACAGCAGAGAAGGTGCTCCCAGGAAACCAGGCTGCTGTAGCCATGGAGAGATGAGCGTGGTCTCCAAGGATGCTGAAGGGCTGTGTCCTGTATTGATACTGTCTTGCCACATTGCTCTGGGCAAATCCTTTCCATTCTCTGCCTCTCACTTTGTCTCCAGAGGAAGGGCACTGGGTTGGATAAGACTCAGCCTCCAGGTCCCAGGGTTCCCATTTGAATAGAGTTATTACATTGAATGTTTCTTAAGAGCCAGGATGATACGTGACCTACTTGGATGACACCCAGTCTCACTGAGAATGAGATGAAGGAAAGCTAGCAATCAGAATTCCCCTGGCCAAAGGAACCTGAAAGATTGCATGTTCCACTGTCCCACAGCAGGGAAGACCGAGGGCCTAGGAGCCAGAAGCTAACAGCAGATGGACAGCCCAGCTACTCCCTCCTCAGTTATATCACGTCTGTCTCCCTAGCCCTGCAGGACAACTGTTTAGGAAATTTGCTTTTTACAGAAGTGTTTTGAATGCAGCATTTTTTGACAGTTTCTCCCTATACCTCAATTTCCTCACCTGTAAACCAAGACTAGTAAAAGACCCCCACTCCCAGAACCGTGAGGACTGAGAGAACACCTGCCAAGCAGGGTCTCTCCTCAGAGCAATTTTGCCCTGCTCCCAGGAAAGCCCATTGGGTAGTTGAAGCTGATTAGGGGGTGGGGCAGAAGTCAAGGATTCTGCTAAACATTCTGTGACCTGTAATGCCCCACAACAAAGAATTATCCAGTAAAAACAAAACATGATAGTGCTGCTGAGAGACCCTGATGTAAAGCCTTCGAGAAAGTGACAATACATAAAGAGTGGTATGAACTGTGTATGGGGCCTCAAACCTGTAATCCGAGCACTTGAAGAGGCTGAGGCAGGAGGATCCTAAGTTTCAGTCCAACCTGGGCAACTTAGCAACTATGTGAGACCCTGTCTCAAAATTAACAAAACAAAACAAATTAAAGGGGACTAGGGATGTAGCTTAGTTCAAAGGCCTAGGTTTCAATCCCTAATACCAAAAAAAAAAAAAAAAGTGGTATGATATTATTAATGATAGTATCATGATTACAAAGCACCTTCCTGATTGCTATCTCAGTTAATCACAACAGCCTTTTGCGATATCTACTTTTGAGATACTTTTTTTTTTTACAGATACCTGCTTTTGAGATCTTTTTTTACAGATGAAAGTCCTGAGATTTCAAGAAATAAGGTGGTGGGCCAGGTCATCCAGCTGGTAAGTAATAGAGCCAGGTCTTTAACCTGCAAGGCCACACTCTAGAGTCTCTGTGCTTTCTACCACTCTAAATTTCCATCCAGGACAGAGGTTCATCAGTTACATAAATATATGGTTTTGAATATATAAATAAAAGTATCCAAATAAGTAGTTTAACATGAATCTCTAAATTCAGACACTGGACCATCGCTTTGCTTTCTATGTTTATTCATTCACTCAACATTTGCTGAGTGCTTATACAGTGTACCAAGCACAGTACACTATACCAAGCTGGAGGGGCAGGGATGAAACAGTTGAGTGGGAGGTCAGATCTGTAAACAAGAAGGGCAGTTAGGATAATGCAAGTGCTGCACTGTAGCGGGGACGTGCTTGAGTGGACTGAGGAAGATTTCCCCTTCCAGAGGGGGGTCTTAAGGAATGGGGCATCTTCCAGGAAAGAGAAAGCAAATTCTAAGAAGAGGTAAACATGAAGAAGTTTGAAATATCAGGAAAGACGGCACAGACCCTGAGATCCTTGAGAGAGCCATGGGCAAATGTGGTAGACAAAAAATGGACATTCACAATGGTTTATAAAAATAACAGGTGGTAGGATGGCAGAATAGGAGAACAGACCTAGCGATGGAAAGAGGGAAAACGCCACATCGTCCCCTACATTTTCAGCCCTCATGACAGAAATACAATGGCTCTGAGGCAGGCAAGTGGCAGCTGCAGCTCATGGGGTGCTGTGCTGGGATGCTGTGCCTGAAGCATGCCCTACCAGGGCACCCTGTACCCCTCATCCCTGGCTTGGGTCAGCCAGGACCTGAGCCAGTTATAGTTCCTTAGGTAATAGATGAACCATCAGAACTGACATGGGCATTTCTTAAAACATCCCTGTTAAAACTGAAACATTTTCCAGAACAGCTCTTCTTTCTAACCTTTTTAGGAACAGTGCTAAGTGGTCGTACGGAGCAAGTTCAAGTGCCCTGGGCTGACTCTGCACCAACTTGCCCCCTGTCAGTCTGTGCTACACCATGACAGGACTCCAGCTCATCAGCATCAAATTCAATAGCATGGTTTCCCAGACAGCCCACTGTGGTCAGCCACCATCTTTGCAGCAAGAGGAGGCTGTGCAGCTGGCCAACCCCACACCCCAGGAGGACTCCATTTACATGCAGCACAAGATGTAGCCCTTCCTATTCCTCTCCCTCTCCCCTTACCTAGATCTTACCCCTTACCTAGTCTCCTTCCTTCCAGCCAGAATAATAAAATATCAAGCTCCTATTTCCTCAGTGTGATTCAGTAGCATCTCATTATAATTAGCAACATCACCCACAGGCTTCATCTCCAGGGAAATGGCAGCTGTACTCAAAACAGTGCCTGACAAGTAATAAACGCTCTATAAACATATGGTAAGTTGACAAATGAATTGGTAATTTAGTCTCAACAGTCAGCTCGTCTCTTGGGACCTTGACTAACACTGTTGGATCTGTCTCCCCACTGGTTATTAGGTATGATCAACCCTTCCAACTTGAGGTATAGTGTCTTCCTTCTCCTTCTCTGGAACTATTTGACTTCGCCTATCTTACCAAAAGACTCTGTGTTCATAGAGATACAAGCTTCATAGAGAAAATAGCCCATGAATAGGAACACTCTTAGTGTGTCCTATATTTCCATGTGTCCCTCTCTTTGAACATCCAGGCCACCTTCCTGGAATAAGCTCTTCCCACTTTCTCTCACCCGCTTGATAGATCTCCTTCCAGACTTACCTTCCCCAGAACCTGTGCTGTGAGGCCTCTCCTCGGCCCTCTCTCCAGGCACTCCTGTGCCACCCCTGTCCCGCAGCCACATCTCAGTGACAGCCCACCATGTGGAGAGAGCCATGAAGGAGACAGTACACATGGAGAGCTAATGACAAAGCCAACACAGATGACCAGGATTGGCTACTGCTTGTCCTTAGGAAAGAGCAGTGAAAGAATGAGGCCTACCCAAGGAGTTAAATCATTAAATCAAATGTAGATTTTATAGCAATGAAAATTTTTTTTAATCAAGGTCTGGGGCTTACATCAAAAAAAACAACAACAAAACAACAACAAAAACAAATGACAAAGTGCTGGCTGATGAGTCACACTGGGCTCAACTCAACCTTCAGAACAAAGGCAAGGTTAGTACTGCCTCAATGAAAGCCTCTCTGCCACCTCACCAGCTCCTCAACAGAGGCCACTGCTCCACCAGAGCCAAGGTCTGGCTCCCCAGAAATGAATACCAGGCTTGCAGTTTGGGAGCCACACAGTGGTTCACACAAAAAAGCCAGAAAAGTTGCTGACAACCAGGTGCCTGGGAAATGGATTTTGACCCAAGACTAGAATTTCCCACCTGTTAAGAGTTATCTAAAAAGTGGACATGATGCCTGCAAAGAGGTCTTGGCTGCTGGATATGCTCATGTAGCAACTGTCCCTACAGACAGCATGTCCGGCTGGCCTCCCTTGGTGGGAGGCCCAGGGACCAAGCTGATGCCAAGGCTGATGAAGCTGGTGGAGGGTTTGTCAAAGCAGATGTATGCAGGAAGAGCTAGACAGTGAAAGTAAGGTGTATTCTTGTGAAGTGGAAGAAGAGTAGAAAGGGAAATCTAGGCTTTGAGACTCAGTGTCCTCCTATAAAGGGGGGGGGGAGTATCTACTTCCTAAGCATTGTTATGAGAAGTAAAATAACCTACATAAAGGGCTTGAACAGCGCTGAGTTCCACATAGATGCACAGAAAATAGATCCCTGTCCTCTTTCCCTCCTTGAATGGTACTTATCTTTATATCCCTGGCAACTAGCAAAGTACCTGACACATGGTACAGTCTTAATAAGCATTTGCAAAATCTGCCACAGTGGACACTCTGTACAAAACAGGAGTTCTCATCCTGAGTTCTGTGAGCTTGGGGGAGGGTAAAATCTTCTAAATATCACAGCCTAGCATATATGGGAATAATCCATGGCTGCCACTGCATTCAGAGGAGCCCCTGGCCTACATCACAGTGATAGGCACTGGACTAAGCCATGAGTCGTCATCAGACATATTCTGCTCCTCCCTTCTGCTCAGCCTTCAAGCCCAGTTTAATTCCAGTCCCTCCTCTAAAGTCTTAGCGCCATTACTATCTGCACAAGCTAATAATAATTGTGGAATCCCAGGGCCATGGGAAAGCAGAAATGGAAGTCCTCCTTACAGTCATTCCTTCCTTTATTCACTTATCAAATATTCAGTTCAGCTCCTACAATGGACCAGGCACAGTGCTATATGCCGAGCCCAGCATAGCATATAAAAGGGAACAGCACCTGCCCCCAAGGTGATTGGAACAAAGACAAAACAACTGGAGGACTCAAAAGGAATGATAATATACCCTTGTGAGGAAACAGAAGGATTCTGGGGCACACCCAAGAGGGGCAGGCAACCAAGTGGTTCCTAACTGGAAGCAGATGTTAGGGCAGGAAGGGGCACTTGGTTCACAGAATGTTTCCCAGGAGAAGCAGCACATGAGAATGATAGAGGGGTGGCCCAGTGCAGAGCAGGAAATAAATGCATGCCTACCCTCACAGGCAAAAGAAATGGGAGCCACTTCATTCCTGCCTGGCTGTGCGATATTCATGTGAAGAGATGAGGCCAGCCAAGTCAGGAGAGGCATGCAGGCCTGGGAAAGCAGGTGTACTTTGTGCTGAGAGAAACAGGGCGGTATGGAATTGTAGGATTGGCAATGCACAGCTCACTTTGATTGGGTCTCACGGAGATAGCATTTACACTAAATATATATGACAGAGACAAATAAGATGTAAAAATTCCAAGGTCTTCATCTTGCCCACAGTCTAGGAAAAGATGGATAGACATACACATTTATGGATACATACATACACATGTGTGTACACATAATGTACATATATAAGATCTATAAATTGTGCAGTATACCCCCGCAAAGTCGTGGTTCAGAGTTCAAGGCCTCAGTCATTCTTGGATTTTTCCTTAGAACCTAATAATTCTGCATGGAAACCCCTGGGGAATTTTGCAGAAACCGCAAATATCATCCTCAATTTTTTTTTTTTTTTGGTGGGAGGTTTGCAAGTAGCCAGTCCAAGAGCATTATTCAGTTCTCCTTACTACTGATTGGCTCCTGCTGCCCTGTAACCCGTCTCTAGCAGATGCACCAGCATTCCCGTATCATAACAGGTTGCTGTACTGCGTGTAGCTATCTTGAGTTCTCAGGTTTGTCCTTCTTAAAGCCCTAAGATCCCTACAATGCCACCAAAATGCCCTGCACCTCCTAAAGCCTTATTAATACAGTATTTTATTAGGTTAAATTACATAACTGTGGGAGACATAGCATATTTAGCATTTAAACTATAGAAATAAGCATTTTTCTGACCATATCTGAAATCTGTGGTTCTTCACAATTCATTGGTGCTCTAGAAACACAATCCCCATGAATTTCAGGGGTCCACTGTATATAAATAATACATCCTCTGGGTAACACCTGAACTTAAAATTCACTGACTCATAAATCTTTGAAGGATGAATTGGAAAGGGAAAGGTCAAGAATTTAACCCACTCTAATCCTGTATTTCCACATGAGGAAACTGAGTCCCAGAGACAGTAAATAGCCCATTCCATCATTACCAAGTAAGCTGCCTAGTTACATGGAAAACCATAAGCAGAAGCCAGACTGCAGATTCCCAGCATTGAGCCCTGGGGTGCTTTGGACCAGCCTTCTGTGATGCATCTCAGACCCCTACCAGCCTTGCATGGGGGACTGGGGCATCTGCTCCCTCTGCACAAGCCACTTTGGTCTTTCTCCACTCACCTAATCATTTAGCCACACCATTACTCCCTAGGGTGGCTGGCACAGTACCTGGCACAAAGAAGGTGCTGAAGCAAATGCATGTTTGGCCTTCTGGCTTTTGCCGCAACATCACACTGGCACTGTACCTATTGCCTAGAATGCACCTCTCCACAATCCCAAAACCTTGCTCCAGTTTCTCACTCCCTGGGTATGTCTGGCCAGGAAGAGGAACGGACAGGACAAAGTCTGGTCAAACAGCGGTTTCCAACTTCTCCTACCTTAGACTCTTCCTGGCAGTGTTTTTTGCCTACCTTGTTCTCTGCAGTCTCTTTGGTGCCCGGACACTGCCTGGCACAGAGCAGACCCACAGCCACCATTCACAGGACAACCTGCTGACTGTTCCTGTAACCGCCATGGCCACTGCCTTCCTTCCACCTCAGCAGCCAACATTCCTCTGAACTGTTCTGTATTTAGGAGTTCGAAGAAGGTTTCGCTTGACCACCCTAAATGTAAGAATAAATTTAAAACAGCTATCCAAAGAGTAGCTACTTTTTTTCTTTTCCTTATTCCAAGAAATCTTTTTACTTTTTCAAAATACTGCAGTATATGTGGAGTTTCCAAAAACCAAAACAGAAGTGATTTATAACTGCCCCCAAATACTTCACTTTTCCTTTCCAACTCTGAAGTAAATATGATTCCTAAAGGCCTCTTGGTACATGTTCAGATTTATAAACCTTACATAATGAAAGTGACACCACACAGGCAGAGATGAGGCATGGTCAGAAGTCTCTCCCTGAGCCAGGGCCCAGCCCAGAGGCAGGCAAGGCAAGGCCCTTTCACCTGCAGAGTGCCAGGAGCCAGGTTGGGACACCCAAGTGACCCTGGGACATTTATGAGACTAAGGGGACATTAACAATAATAAGTGTAGACAGCACCTATCTTGGACGAACTGGGGTGTGTGATCACTCTAGTAATAGCCAGAAGAAGGTCATTAAATGCAGGGTCACCACAAGTCAAAACAGGTGAGGACCATCTGGGAAAGGACCCAGAAAAGCCATAGCTGAACAGAGTTGCCACACAGAAGGTACTAAAGAGAAAATAGGCCACACAGAGTTAAGGTTTAGACAACACGACCATAGTTTTGACCAGTGATGGTGAACCTTTTAGAGACCAAGTACCCAAACTGCAAACCAAAACCCACTTATTCATCACAAAGTGCCAACACTGCAATTAAACCTGAATACTAGGGCTGGGGATTTAGCTCAATGGTTAGAGTGCTTGCCTCACAAGCAGGAGGTCCTGAGTTCGATCCCCAGCACCAAATAAATAAAAAAAAAAACCTGAATACTAAAGTTTTAGTCTTAAAAAAAAAAAAAACAACACTTTATCTGATGCTTGGCTACTGAGGCAACCTGGCTCACATGCTATAGGTTCACCACCACTGGTCTAGACCATACTCTGCGTACACAGAAAGCAGTTATGGGCATACTGAGGAAGGAACTAAATATCCGAGGAGCCAGGTCCAACCTCCACAAGGTGCCAGACAAGGTACTAAACCTCTCAGAACATCCATTCCCTCGCTTGCCAGCCAATAACCTCTCCCCCAGACAGTACCAAAACAGATGACAGGCACAGCCTTGTATTCACCCTGGAACACTGGGCCACCTCCTCAGATAATAAACACTGATGAGTTCATCAGAGATAGACAACTCAGCATGGCAGCCATGTGAAGATTAATTACACAGAAGTCCTTGTGTTGGGCATGCTCTGTATGTGCCTCCTGAACTGCTTCTACCCTGCCCCATATATTCCAAGAGGAGTACTCAGGTGACAGTAGCCACAGGCCCCTGCGCCCTGGGCTTCTGGCTGGCTCAAATGGAGGCACAGCAGGAGATGGGAGAGCAGAAAGCGGGGAGCACTGTTTGACAGAACAGAACATCGAACCCTTTCCCAACAGGCCCACCATGCTCTGTAATTCCCAAAGACAGCAGTAGCCCCTGCTGTGCAACTCTAGTCCCTCTACCTAGAAAGCCCCAGGCGGCTTCACCACATCACCTGGCTTTCTCCTCCTTCTTCCCCTCCCAGGCCTTGGGAAAGCCTCTTTTGTTCAGCTGTCTTCAACTACCCTTCTGGTTTTACTGCCTATCTCCTGTAGGGATCCTGCAGGCCACATTCATAGAAAGCCCCTTTCTCAGTAGCTTCTCAGTTTGAGCCTTGGGCCTAGCATGTGAACACCACATGCCAGGTGCTAACAGCCTCATGCCACCCACTGGTCCAAGAGGCTTAGGGCTCAGACTCCACCCATCTGCATAGGCTGTGCTCAGCACCCTAGCCCCTGGCTCCACCAACCACATCCCATGCTGCAGTCCTCAGTTACCTATGTGCAGCTAACCCTAGAACTCGGGAGGCCCAGGAGTGTAGAGAGGATTGTCCCCCACACTCCAAACACAGTCATTAGAACAGGGCAGACACTCAAGATTAGTGGACCAACCTCACCAGGAGATAAAACACCCAGACCACATACTGTATTCCTCAGGTGCTAAACCTAATCATACAGACATCTCCTCAGGTGACAGAAATTCATCAGTGTCCCAGTATGTGGGTGAGTACAGTGAAGAATCTTACTTCAAAATTGAGGCAAAATAGGAAAGAAAAGACATTGACCGTAATATTTGAGACTCCCTGGTAAGAATGAGACAAGGTACCCTGTTCTAAAAAAGTGATCAGTGTGACAGATTAATATACAGAAAACAGTGGACAGATTAAACTCCTTAAAATATTTATGACTTTCAAGTGATTTTGAAAAGAAGCAAGCTCTCTTGCACATGCTGGCACACTCCATCAAAGGGGACACTTTAATAAGGTGACTCCTGCATGAGGCGCAGCACACAGGCATCACTGAGGAACGAGGTAGTATGTTTCATGAAATATTCACAGCTCTCTTTAGACAAGAACATTTTTTGGGTATCCCTTCTTTATCAACTTGGCCATTTTCATAACCAGAGAAGTAATAAGAAAGCCAATGCAGCAACAGGAAGCACTGGCTCACTTTGCCTCGAGGCAGATGGAAGGTGATGGAGAATTCCAGGTGTGGTAATAGCTGCCATATACTGAGTTTTATATCACGTCCAGCCATGGGCTAGACCCTGTGTTGCATAATTTTTAGTCCTCTCGACAGCTCTCAGTTTAAGCAACTATAGGTTGGTGCTGGTGGGAGGCAGCAATTTTCCACAAGTCTCACGACTTGTTGCAAACCAGGATTCTGTTGCAAATCCTGGGCCATTCACAGTGAAGAGTTCCTTGAACGCTCAGGGGCCCATTTTCAGCTAAATGACCTTGCAGATCACAAGTTGCAGCTCTGACCAGGTCTGTCTTACTCAAAGGCTCATGTCTCTTCTATACTGTATTCTAGATATTGCCTCAGGTTTTAAATTCTTCTTTTCTTGGGGCTGGAGATGGAACTCAGAGGCAGAACACATGCCTAGCATATGTGAGGAGCTGGGTTCCATCTTTAGTCCACAATTAATTAATCCTTCTTTTCTTGATATTCAAAAAATTAACATTCTTCCATTCTTTCTCTCCTTTGCCTGTTTATTACTTACTTGTCATTAATTATTTTACTCTCTATTTCCTGAGCATCCATATGTCAGAGATTGTGTTAGGGGTTTGTTCCTGTCCAGGATTATTTGGATAGCAGAGAGATGGGTAAGGAAAAGTAAGGAAATGGGACATAGACCTTGCCAGAAGGAGCTTCATTTTTGGAAAGGTGAGACTAAGCACCATCCTGGGCAGTGAGTAGTGCATAGCATAAGGCTGATGCCTGCTCTTGGGCTCAGAGGAAATGGGGCATTTCTAATCGAACATCACCAAAGTATCAGGACATGGGAGGCACAGGAGGTAGACCTTTGAGAATAAATGGGGCCACAACAACCATGTTTTATGGTGTGCCAGCACCAAGGACTATATAGTCCTAGGCATGACACTGGGAAGACAGAAAGCCTGGTACTAGGATGTCCTACATGGTTCCTTCCAGCTGGAACACACAGGTGTGTGGCCTGGATTCCCTTGCATGGAATTCAGAAGGACACAAATGTTTACCATCACTTACTGTGGCAGGATGAACATTTTTACAATAGTAAAAATGTTGGGTGGTTATTTCTATGTTGAGGATGAGAAATGAGCTGGCCTTTTCTCTAGGTTTTCTGTTCTCACCAGAACAGGCCCAGACTCCCTGAAACAAATGCCCTGGCCACTTGTTCAGAGGGAGGCCCTGTGGGGTTCAGCATAGGATAGGTCTGTCAGTAGGAAGCATCCTCCCTTTTCTGTGCCACACTCTACACAGAGGCAGGCTCCTTGGAGGAAGCCTCAAGTGTTCAAGGACAGATTCAGCTCAGTGGTGTCTCCAGCAAGTCCGCTTGACTAGTAGAACCAAGCCAGGTTCCTCACTATTGACATTTTTAGTGAGGTTTGCAACACTTTTACCTTTTGACTTATGTCTTTCTTTAGCTGGTCTAAACTCAGAAGGTCCTCTCTGTGCATCCTAGAAAGACTGTCCTGTCACTTAATCTGCAGCTACACTTGTACTTGCCAGCAGACAAGATGTGCAGGTCAGACCCATTCTTCTGCAGAATCAGTGCCTCATTTTCAAACAGTCTAATTTTGGCTTAGGCACTACTCTTCATGAAAGTTGCCTTACGATCTCTGACTAAAAACATGCCCACTTTCCCTCAGCTTTCTCCATGAGTTAGATGGTCTCTGAATACTTTGGTAGCACCCAACATATTTCTCCACTAGCATTGCTGTTAACTCCCTGAATCCCCACGGAACTCATGCTGCTCTTGAATAGACACTGTGTTATTCCTGTTTCCGACCAACCTCATCACCTGGCCTAGCACCTTTGGGTCAGGACTTAGTCCTTACAACGTGGACTAACTGAAATCTACTCCCAGGTCATGCATCTACTCAATGTTGAAGGCCCTCATGTGCCTAAGAGAAAGTTATTAAGGATGAAAAATATTTTTAAAATACACACATACAACTTCACCCAAAAGAAGTTTAATGCT
>PVJO010014628.1:0-47663 GCA_004026905.1 Hystrix cristata | reverse complement strand
TTACAAATTGTGTTGCTATGAACATGGTGGTACATATGTCCTTGTGGTATGACGATTTTAATTCTTCTGGGAAGATCCCCAGTAGGGGAATAGCTGGGTCAAATGGAACCTCCAGTTGTAGTTTTTTGAGGAATCTCCATATTGATTTCCACAGTGGCTGGACCAGTCTACAATCCCACCAACAGTGGAGGAGTGTTTCATGGAGGATATTATTAGTACTCCAGTTCTGTTGAGACTGATTATCTCACAAATTTGAGTGATGAATTGTTTTTAGTGTTTTAAGACAATAACATTAATATATCTCACGTGGGTTAGTAAGAAGAAAATAAATCAGTTCAAAGATGAGTGATAAATGTGTTGTAATCCGATGAAAAGATGTCAAGATGCCAGAAGTACAGAAAAGATGTCCCTTTGCCACAAGGAGAGACCCTGGTGGGAGCCAGCAGTTCTGGGCTTCAGGTCTCTGCTCCCCCTCACTGGCCAGGCTTCCCCCGGAACACACGCGCTCCCTAGTGGGCAGACCTAGCTCTGCCTGTCTGCTCCTTGGGTATATAGAGTCGCTCACATTTTAAGGAATACGGACACCTCTGCTACAGCCTTCTAGTCCTAACGCGCACTCTTCGCCGTTCTCGCCGATGTTCTTTCCCTAGATATCCCCGTGTTTCCCACGATCACGGCCACTGTGACCTTCCAGGAGTTCCGATATGATGAGTTCGATGGCTCCATCTTCAGCATACCTGAAGACTACAAGGAAGACCCAAGCCGTTTTCCTGACCTGTAACTGACAAGGAACGTGCTACCATGTAATCAAGTCAAAGGATGCTGAGACCCATCCAAGCCGAAGGGACAAATGCTTTCGGTACAGATGCGGGAATCATGCATCGAATGGACACAGCAGTAGGAGGGCAGAGACACGGGCCTCTAACACGCATTTCAGCAAGTTTCCTGACGTGCCATTTGCAGTCTTTTTAAGAATATAAGTGTAATAGTTTGACACCTTACTGACCCTGAGCCCTTCGTATGTCAAGCAGCTATCAGTGCTGTGATTTGTTTTTAAAAATTTTTACACTTCTTGTTGAAATATATATGCATATAAATATATCTATATCTATATCTAAAACACTCCTGGACCATTAACGTAAATGTCTTATGAAGCCCTTTTAAACTTGTCACCTTATATTCAAGGTGACATTTATAAATATTCCTTCAAGCTTTGTTTTCATAAAATGTAAACTATGTAACATTATGTATAGTTCAGTAATTTGAATGTCTGTTCAATATAATGAACTAGAAGGAATGCAGTTTTCTGTAGGCGAATGAACCAAATGGAAACCACCAGACAGTCGCGTTTCTGTGCTGCGATACATTTGCGAGGGAGCGTTCACTCTGCGGGGAGTACGGTACCTCCTTTAGCACCTTAGTGCAGTTCATTGTGGTGCTATTTGTTTTTACCTGAATTCTTTCTTCAACGGAAAATGTTTGGTACTGATCTTCCTTTCATAGATCCTCTATTTTTTTTCTAAACTTGCATTTCAGAGTCTTGTTACGTCCATGAGGTGTGGCGTGCTTAGGGATCGTCCTCTTCCAAATCTCAGCACTCTAAACAAATTCCAAATTTTTGAACTTGTTTCTTAATAATTAGTACACACGTCCAATTATTTTGTTTTGAAGCGTAATTATGGACACGTTCTTGTCAGTTTGAAAAAATAAGACACCCCACATGTTTTGGACAACCCACATATTTAACACGTTCATGGCAGGGCCGGAATGCATGTCTTGCTTCCGGGGAGCTTGAACCCCTGGTGGTCCGTACATGGCTGTCTCCTCAGGGGGCTTTTTATTAATTTTATTAGTAGAAAGACCAATAAAAGTGATTAGATCCTTTGTGTCACCAGCGGCCCAGCCGCCGAGGGGACAGTCAGGCATCCCCAGTGGTGCCCCGTGCTGCCGGGAGCGTGTTAAATGCTTTCCAGGTAAGATACATGTTTTCTATACTAACAGAATATATTTGTTACAAGCTAAAGTCAAGACGCGTATACAGGATTGGTGATCGCTTTTTTTTTTAAACCACGGGAAAATAATACTGATTTTAATTGTTTCCAAAGTGTTAAAATCATGCATTACTCATTTTTGCACTTAAAATCTTTGGTATTTATTCCAAGCTGGTTTGAAGGTCCAAGAATGAAAATAAATTAGGGAGAATAATGTATAACAGTCATAAAGTGTCATGTTGTATTAATGAGCTCAGATAAATGTTTTTTAAATTTGTCCTGATGAATTTGTCAAGTTTGCAATCGTCAAGTTTTTAGAGTGACCAGTAGTTCAAATTCCTTCCAGAAGTTTAGAGAATTTGAAATGAGCTTAGAGACCTTTATTGAAGAGATGATTTACTTAAAAGCCCAAAGCATCAACCATAAAATTTTTATAGGAAACATCTTCTCTTTTTATTAGTGTGTGTTTGCTGTGCATAATAATCAGATTACTCTTAGGGAGCTGGTGAAGCGTCACAGCGCATCTTGATCACTTCCGCTTCCCCTCTCTTCCCTGCCGCGTGCCTGTCCCACCCCAGTCCGCAGCCTGCCAGCGTATCGCCCTGCTTCCTGACATCTCTTTTATTTTGCTCCTTAAATTATTTATATGTTGGGTTTCTCATATAAGTGAAACCAATAATAAAACGTCTTGAAAGCCGCATCTTCCATATTGGTATATACATTGCATAGATTGGCCTTGTTTGTTTGTTTCGTGGTTCTGGGGGTTGAATTCAGGGCCTTTGCACTGAGCTACATCCCCAGCCCTTTTAATTTTTAATTTTGAGCCGGGGTCACAGAGAGTTGCCCATGCTGGGCTCAGACTGGGATCCTCCTGCCTCAGCTTCCCGGATTGCTGGGATTACAGGTGTGTTACCACTGCGCCTAGCTGAGTACATTTTAGCATGAGGAAAAATAATCAAGTTAGAAAGTCAAAAACCTGATCGCAACCTAATGTGGGTCTGTTGAATTTTGAGGAAAGAATTGATAAACCTAGAGCTGGCTTTGAGAAGCTGCCAGCTAGTTTTGGGGAAAGGTGTAGATGAGGGACTCGGACTGAACTGTCCTGTCTGGGTTTGGAGGGTTGGGGCCCAGGAGCAGTGACCCCACTGCTTTCAGGCTCCTTACTGTTAGGAATATGGTGTAACTTCAGGAATGTACTTTAGATTGTAGGTGCAGACAAGTCAGGAGGCCAAAAATAAAGGTGAACTTCAGCTCGGGTTTATCAGTTTCCTGACAACTGTGAATATTTTGCTGGGGTACACTGGAGATAGACTACTGAAGACTTTTGTACTTGGATTTTGTTTTTAAAACGTACTTCTTCCTTTAAAGAACAGTAGAAACAGATTGTCCATTCCAGAATTTCTTTTCTCTGATCACAAAGAACAAACACATGTCAGTATCTTTTATGATGGTGGAAAAATGTTAATGCAAATAAACTTCACAATATTAGATTTTCCAAATGTGTCATTTATTTATTTATTTGGGTTTTTTTTTTTTGAGACAGGGTCTTCCTATAAATTTCAGGCTGGCCTTGAACTTACCATGTAGCCCACGCTGGCCTGAAACTTCCAGCGTTCCTCCTGTCTCAGCCTCCCCGGTATTGGGATTACAGGTGTGTGCTACCATGCCTGGCAAAATTTACCTTTTAATCCAGTTAATGAGTGAAGCTACACTGTCTTTTAAAAACAAGAATAAGGGGCTGGAGATTTAGCTCAATGGTTAGAGTGCTTGCCTAGCAAGTGCAAGAGCTGAGTTCCATCCCCAGCACCAAACAAACAAAAAAAAAAAAACAAGAATACATCGGTAATACCTTGTATTTTTAAAATCTCACATGAAGATTTTGTAATGCAGTACAGTTCTGTGACCCATCAGATACTTACGCTCAGTATTTCTGCCAGTTGGGGTGTGGTATCTAAGGAAACGACTCTGATGAGACAGTTTGCCCTGGGTTGACCTTCTTAACGAGGGGAATTGTCTAGCTTCGTACAAGGGAAGTAGGACCAGCAGCCCTGCTTCATGAGTTACACAGGACGGTTTGCAAACGGGCATGTCAACTGATAGTTTCTTGGGCCGGGACTGGTACGGACTTGGACGGTGGTCTCCACATGCTGTTGGGGGAAGGTGGTGGATACTGAGTGTTCAGCTTCTCCCTGGTTGTCACTGAGTCTGCAGCAGACAAAGCCCTGAAGATCCCCTTGAGCCTTGAGCGTGGAAGCGCTGGGATAAATGCCACTAAATAATGCAGGGCCACTCCCTTTTGCTCATTTGTCACTGTTACTTGCAGACGGTGTCCTAGAGGGACAGGCTGGAGCAGAAAACGCAGGCGATTCCAAGTTCCCCTGGTAGCCTGCTGGCATTGAAAATCGCGCAGGGTGGGTGGGGGGTGCCACGTGCCTCTGCGGTGAGCTGCCGCACACGGTGTCTTAATCAGAAACTGGGAACTTCTAGAGACAGTGAAACCTGCCCCGGGAGAGAAATGGAGTGGGCTTTACATTACGTAAAACACAAATACAGCCTGTTCGCATGACTTAGCAAGAGCTGCTCACGCATTTTATGCCAGAAATACCGGGCCATAAGCAGTGTCTTTGTAGGAGCCGCCTAAAACTGTGTGCCGGGACAGTGCCCCCGCCACCGTCCCGCACGGTGCTGCCTGCGCCGACAGCGTCCGGCTTGCTCTTCCGTACGCTGGAAAACACTGACGCCAGAAGTTTTGTCCTTGAAAACGATTTTCTTGGGCTTAAAGAGACACACAGCAAGTGCAACCCCCGACGCCCGTTTCCCCGCGCTCTGTGGTCACGGTCACCGTAAGTCCACCGGAGCCGAAGGGACGCAGATCCGGCCGCCAGCGCGCTGCGGCGTCGGTGCAGACGGAGCCTGGGCAGGCGCCCGGCCGCTGCATGGGACGCGGCCACTCCTGACTCAATCCCATCTAGATGCGTTACTTAATGCTTCTCATCCAAAACTTGGAATTGGACAAACTTCGAGTGAAAAAAATGTAACTTTTTGAAGGTAGTTTTGACTGTTTTGCGGTATCGGGGATGGAACCCGCGGCCTTCACTCTGCGCTACATCCGCAGCCCCGTTTTTAAGAGGCTCGCTAAGTCGCTGTATCACCCAGGCTGGGCTCAAGCTTGGACTCTTCCTGCCTCAACCGCCCAAAGTACTGGGATTATAGGTGTGTGCCACCACTCCCAGGACACTGACATTTAATGCGTTGTCAACAACACACGTAGTATGTCTGCAGAAAGCGAAATTCATTTAAAATATTAGGCAGACAATGCTATGTATTATAATTGGCACATTGCATTCGTGACACTGGACCTTCAATTTCTCGTGCACGAATCATCCTTTAGGTAACTAGCTTTAAAAAAAAAAGGCTTCATGCTTTTTGCAGCGCACTGCAAAATAACCTTTAAGAAACTTTCAAAAAGGAGGTATCACTTCTATTATTTTTAAAAGGATATTTTACTTTTTTGGTGCTGGGGATCAAATCTGAGGCGTTGTGCTTGCTGGCAAGTGCTCTACTACTGAGCTAAACCCCCAACCCAAAAGGATATTTTATTGGTCATGAAAAAATTACTTTCTGTAAATTGTCTTAAATTGCTAAATACCTTGCATTCACATTTTAAGAATATTAAGAGCATTCTAGTTTGGTCCTAAATTATTTTTCTAAGAAAGTCTACCTTCTTTGACACGAACAAAAATAAAACAGTAAAAGATTCATCACTTCAAGTTCATCTGGAATTAGTCCCACCTATCTAGAAAACATCAGAAAGTAATTCCTACTTAATGCTAACAGTCCTAGTAATAGATGCACATATCCAGGATGCTCGCGAGGTGCCAGCAGCAGCCCCTTTCCATCCACACTGAACTGCAACAGAAGTCTGATCCTCAGTGAGAGTTAAAACCCTCAGCAGAGACGGAATGCACAGGCTGGTCTGGAGACTGATGGGTGGAAATTTAAGTTCCAGTTTAAGAGACAAGTGATCAATCTGCAAACAGTGCAGACCCCGCTCTACTAAATAAAGCCCAAACTCACGACTAAACTTTTCAACCAGGTGTGGTGGCACAAGCCTGTAATCCCAGCACTCGGGAAGCTGAAGCAGGAGGCCTCAAAGCAGGTTTAACTACACACACCTGGTTTCAGAAAGCCAGAAAATATAAATTACATATAAAAACTGGAAAATATAAATTACACTTTTTTTTTTTTCCAAACAAGGTGCCTTGTATAACCACTATTCTCACTACCGAAAACTTCAGGCAAATAAATAAGAACAAACGTTTTTCTAACAAAACCACTTTTATTTCAAAATCGCAACTAGCAGATACACAGCAAAACCGCGGAGGCAGCGTTCGTGGGACTTCATCTGGTTCCCTCACGGGCGAAAGGCCTTGCTCTGGGCAGCCCCAGCCTGTGCGGAAACGGTCCCCAGAAAGGGAAGGAGGAAGCGAAGCAGCCCGCTGTAGCGTGTCCGGGGCGGCCCGGGCAGGAGACCCAGCCCGGGGGTGCAATCTCACATGTCCTTGACTTACAAAATGGTCACGTCACATGGTTCAGCTTTATCTACTAAAAAAACTTTCTTGGAAGTTTAAACAAATGTTACTTGCATTCAACTTTGTTTTAAAAAAATGCACTGATTATTCAGCCCATTACTAAAACTTCTTATATTTGCTATAGACAAGATTCCTGGTGATAAAATCTTTAAAAAGTTACTACAAACTGTAAAAACACTGCTTTTCTATATGGCATTTCAATTTTAGAACAGTTTTTAAAAAAATCAATTTATACTCAAAACTCAGATAAAAGCTACAAGTCCAAGTCTGTTCCCCTTAAGCCCGACCACCCCAACACTACTTGTTCCTAAGTGAATAAATATACTATTTAGTATGGTACAGTAGATACAGATTATTGACATCTTCTATACTATTTCAGAAAAGGCAAGTATTTATATTTCATTGAAAGTACAAATTTACTAGTTGGAGGTGGGATCACTTGTTTACCCCGAAAGTTCACTGAGTAATCCAACCCCACTCCCACATCCAAAATATGAGTGAAGTTATACCAAAACTTTAGCGAGAATGATTTTGACAACACTAATGGCAGCTATCACTGAGGGAGGAGAGTTCCTCTTCTAACTGTATTCAAATGTGGGTCAAAGGGAAAGAAATTAGGTTTGTAAAATGAGTGAGGTAAATGTCATACATTCAACAGTGTAAATAAATACAAATACAGTTTTACAGGAACATGAACATAAGTTTAAGGGTTTTATTATCAAAGTCTTGTAAAACAATTTCAGAAACTGTACATCAACATGGCACAGACTGTAGCCTACTTTTGTTTTTACTGCACAAAAGTAAAGCTTGAGACTCCTGGAACTAAGAAAACAGTTGCCTAACTACTTTGCAGATAATCACTGTGTGCATCAAGGTTACTACTGCAGTAATAAGAACACAAATTTATTGGTTTTATACAACTTGAGATCAAATAAAAGTACATTATCAAGTAGATTTATTTTAAAAGTATATGACGGTAAATTTAAAATGCACTATCCCCCTTTTTCCAACACTGAGCTTAAAACATTGAATGTGGAAAACTGAAAATCAGGATGAGAGATTAATTTTCTTTTATAGATGGACTCGGGAGAGGCGGATAGCTTTTACTGATGTAGAAGTGGAATAAATTATTTCAGGAAAAAAAAATTCCCAAACACCTATGAAAATGCATACAACTCTACTTCAAAATATGTTGCTATTTACTTACCGCCAAAGACAGTTTTATCGGACATCTTGTTTCCGTAATTAAAGCCTAATTAGCCATCAAAAAAGGTTAGTGCATATATAACCTTTCAAAGTTAAACAAAAGCCACAAAAATTGAGCCATAAGGCTTAAAAGATTATCTATTTCAAATGCTCATTTCCAGATGTAGCTCTAAGAATGTTAATTTGTCATGTCAACAAACAAGACCATAAGTAGATCCACCACGGTGGAGGTTTTAATGACATTTAGGATATTCTTGCCACAGTAACATGCAATCAGTGCATTCCCTACATGGCTCTATTACGGCAATGAACCAAACCCTAGAGACTATAAGAGAACGTACTTAGGAAAGGAGCTCACACAGCAGAGACAAGCCAGGCCTGCCGTGGACGCATGCAGCTGTCGCTTTGGTGGTGCGGCAGCCCCGGGATGGCAAGGCCGCTCGGCTGCTCCATCAGATTTCACCACAAGAGCTGGTTACCGAGGTACCATTTTCTACACGCTTTTGGATGTGAATAACTAATGTCAGTATCAGGAGCTTACAACCAGGTGTTAACTCAGAGCTGTGCACACCCAGGTGTGCGATGAGCACACACAGCGCTGAGCAACACAAGGAATGCCACAGATGCATGTGCCAGGAGGCTGTGCGGCTCAGTCGCTCATGTCCATGTCCTCCTCGTGGTGATCGTCCCCGTTCACCTTGGACTCCCGCAGTACATCGCCGGCCGCCTTCTCCACTGAGCATTCCTTGGCCCTGGGGGACCCCGCCTCCACTGGCTTCTTCTCCTCTTTCTTCTCCTTGTCGCTGTCGTAGCCCTGCTCCTCTTCATCGTAATCCCGCGTGACCTGCTTTCCCGCGGAGAAGAAGGAAAGTGAGCTTCTCCTGAGAAACTGGCCTCACCCGGTGGCATGGCACCCCGCACCCCACAGGCAGCAGGCCGGCCTGTATACATACTTTTACGTCCTTGTCACTCTCGGACTTTCTCTCCCGGTCCTTCTCCTTGTCTTTACTCTTTTTCTTTTTGCTGGTTGATCGTTCCCTTTCATCTCTGCTTCGTTCTTTGTCTTTATCTTTCTTCTTCTCCTTTTTATGTCTAGAATGAGTTAAAAATGTGCTCAGAAAGATGTTTTCAAAGAACCTCAGAGAAGTCTCACTCTGAAGTGTAGCAACAGGTCTTCTCTTGCTTAGATGTCTAGCTCGATCCAAGTTTAAACATCCAATTTCAACACCCAGACAAAAGTAAAAGGCGAGAAGACTGTGTGACCTGGTCACAGGTCTTCAACCCTAACTTCCAAAGAGTGTTACAGTATGACTCCAGGGCATGTAAAGACAACACACGCCAACACTGCAAAGCACCTGAATTCCTAAGAGGAAGAGAAACTGTAAGAAGTGTAAAAATATATGACTGCTTAAAAAACCTACACCTTCTGATAGTTTTAAGACAGGTCTACCCAATGAACATCCTCACCTTCTAGGGGATGGGGAGCGAGACATTTTTCTCTTAGGCGACCTGGGCTTTTTGGGAGACCTGGTCCCACTCCTGCTCCGCCGCCGTCGTCTCTCTCTGGAATTACAGATGTGCAGACTAGACTTTAAAATACAGTACGGTCTATTTTGCTCTACCAGGAACCTGTACAACATGCCTGTTTCACAACACTGTTTTGAGCTGAAAAAATCTTAAGCTATAGAAGAAAGCGATTAATCAAAGCTTAATGAAGAGAGGGAAAAATCAGTAGCAACCTGTAACTGAGGCACTTGGTTTGGGATTTAAACAAGTACAGGTTATTTCAATAATATCGGGACCTGGAAGGCAGACACTGATATTCTAAGTATTAACTTTAGACCACAGCCTACTGGTAATCTTACAAAGTTTAAAATTAAAAAAGAATTTATAATGCCTACTTACCTGCTTGCACTTCTGGAACGTCTGGCTGTGCTGTAACTTTTTGGTGGTGTTTTGGAGCGTTTCTTTTCTTTGTCTTCTTTCTTTTTGTCTCTAATAAATGAATATAATTTAAGAATGCATAAAAAGACACCTAATGCCAATTTATATAATGTTCCAGAAAAAAGCAACAGTACAATCAGATTTAATCCTGTTCTTAAAACATAAATGTTACTGAAAATCGCTTATGTGGTATATTCATGGTGAAATGACTTAACTTAAAAATTCCATAGTGAAGTAGCCTGTGTAGTGAGAAAGCATTCTGGAGGTTAGCTCAGTGGTAGAATGCTTGCTTCGCAAACACAAGGCCCTAAGCTTGATCCCCAGGAGCGCCCTCTTCCAAAAGAAGCATTTTGGATGTTGGTCCATTTCTTAGTAAGCTTGGTGGTAAACTCCAACACGCTTAAGAATTGTCTTTCAGTCCTTTAATGCTCGCTTTTCTCTCAGCCTCCCCTGCCCTATTTATTAGGCCACATAATGCACCACCCAAATTACTCATTGGTGTCCTGCCAAAGCACATAGCCCATGCTGGTATTATGGGTCAAGCCAACGATACCCTCTTCTGCTGCTACACAATCTGGTCTATTTGGTGCTCTCAGAAAAACAGCTCATCAAAATACTACAATCATTTCAACTCAGTATCTTTTTGCAAATTCCTGTACTTTTACTTTTAAATTCCATACTGATTACTCCCAATAATACCATTTTACCCAAGACCTGAGCAATGGGTAGACACATGAACAATACATCAATCTGTCAAATGGGAAGTTCCATGACGACCCATGCACAGTCACCCTTATCCTGACAGCCTGTGACCACAGCACCTACGCTCATCTCCCCGCCCTATCTTCCCTAGTCCACTCTTTTCCTCCTCTGGCCCTCCAGATCCAGCAAGTTATCCTCTTTTCATGCAACTCCTTCGCCATCTAATTCTCAGACAGTAATACCAGTTTCCAAATGCATCTCAGTTACACTTTCCACAAAATGACCATGTATCCTAATCCTTTTAAGTATGTGTGCCAGAGGATGATGCTTCTGTTAATAACCACACATGCAATGGAGGTCCCGTAAGATCACTGTCCAGTCACACTGCAGCCATCTTAGTTTGCGTAAATATGTGCCACACGGTGTGATCCAAAAACACAGAAAATAAAGCACAGCTGTCTGTCTTACACCCTGAGCGGCCAGTGGCATTAAACCCTTAGCAGTGTATGAGTGAAAAGGAGAAATGAAAGAAGGGAGCAGGAACAGCTAAAAATGTTCACGTCTTAGAAACTTCACCCAGGTCTCCTGACACATGCCAGTTTCAGTTTACACAGGAGCCAAGACAAAGCCTTGGGCTTGGGCTGAGCCTCCTCAAGCCCTAAACAGAGGCAGGTCTTCCCTTGTCCAGCTTCCCCCGGCTCCCCACCTTTTCTTTATTAAGCAGCACAGTGTTTAGGGCCTTACAGCTCTGAAGTGTGGCTCTCACCCAACATCAGGACTGCTATACCTGGTTTTTGACGTGCTCCTTGACCTTCTACCTCTCTCTCTGGAATGGGATCTTCTCCGTCTTGGACTTTTTGATCGTCGTCTACTCCTTGACTTAGAGTGTGATCGCCTCCTTGACCGGCTTCTCGATCGCCTAATAATGTAGAGAAAGCCACTCACGTAGTTAAATCTAAAAAGACCCTAACTGCGTATTTCGTTAGCCTCAAACATATGAGCTAGTATAGTAGTGAGGGGGACAAGTGCCCCTTTAGAGTTGCTGTCAGTGTTTAGTCCGCAGAGTGAACCTATTTGCTACCTCATAAATTAGGAAGACCTCTTAACAGCTGGAGTTCCTCCCACCTTTTGATCTTGAGCTAAACCTTTCAAACCAGGCCTTTTATACTCACACTCCACCTGCAATTTCCAGGTTAAAAACACTACTAGAAACCAGGCGTGGAAGCACACGCCGGTAATTCCAACACACTGGGAGACTGGGGCAGGAGGATCACACGTTTGACCCCAGGCTGGGTAACTTAGTGAGTTAGGAAGACCTTGAAGAAATAAAAAAAGGGTTAGGCATGCAGCTCAGTGCGAAGGCCCTGGATTCGACCCCTAGTACCACACACGAAAAGAAAACAAAAACAGAGAAAAACTACTAGAGAAGGAAGGAAACAGAAAAATTCCAACTCTATGGCTTTATTTTATATAATTCTGTAAGAATTTTTTGAGACAGGCTGACCTCCAACTTGCGGCCAACCCTTCCTGCCTCAGTCTCCGAAGAGCTGGGATCACACTGAGATATTTTATCAGACTTTAGTAAGTACTTTTTATTTAATTCTCCACTACGGCAAGTTAAACCTTGTTTATCAATTATCAAATGTTTAGTACATACTTTATAAAAAAGCAGACCTCATAAAAAGGTCTATAACGCAGGTGCATCATCCTGATTTTAGAAGTGGAACTGCTCCATGTGTTACCATGCATTTCTCATCACTGCTACAGTCTGCACCACTTCTGTAAGCCACAAATTAAGAAACTCCAAGCCATGTAGGTCTCATATACACAATTCAGTTCAAACCGCTCACTTTACTCTCACTTCTCCCAGGTTGTCACGGTCTCTAGCCGAGCCCCTCTGTCTTTCCTGTCACACTTCAGCGATGCTTCTGTGTGGCTCTCCTGCCCCACCAGGACTTAGCAAGTTCACATAACCTTTAGATGTTGTCACAGATCTTCTGTCTTAAAGCATTCATTCCTCTAATTAACAATTGGTAAAAATCAACACTAATTCTTCTTTTAGTGTTGATGACTTAACTTTCAGTGACCTACAACCTATCTGTGGGGTATGTCAAATACGGTCTCAGCTTTCTGCCTGCTTTTCAAGGACTGGAGCACAGCCATAGCAGAAACGGAAAGACCTGGGTCTGATTCTCAATTTGTAAGCCTTGTACCTTAAGAACAGTATCTAACCTCCTTCATCCTGTTACTTCTTACTCTCAGAAAGATAATACTGCCTACTTCACAAAATAGTTGTGAAAACTGGGCCTCAAGACCCATCGAAAGTGACTCGCTCAATTTAATGTTTCTTTGCATCACTTTTCAGTCATACTAGAACCTACTCATTAAATAATCTCATAGTAACGTGTCTACATCCTCAGAAGTGTTCAATGATGCCCACCTGTCTTTCTGTAAATTCTGCACGGACAAGGGAAACGGCTTCCTGTGCCCTCCAGCGGTCATTACAGTGCTTGACTTTAAAGACATCAAAACAAATCACAAGAGCACTCTTCCAACATTTTTCTAACAAAGGGATTAATAACTTGGAATGTTTGAAAAATCCACTGAGTCGAGGTGGCACATCAATCTGCTCCATTTCCAAGTGAGGTGAAGTGAAACCAGCAGAATTAACAGACCACAAGCGAGTATCAGAAATGTGGTGCCAGCCTTGGACGGCTCAGACCAGAGCTAAAATGCAATTAAGTGAGCCGGAATAGGAGTTTAGAAACTAAATGAAATGAAGAACAGCTGAAATCGCTGGTGATTAAAAAACCCGAGAGTGTTTCTCAAACTGAGGTTTGTGGAACACTGGGTGTTTCGCGCCCCTTTGACGGGGTATAAAGGGCTGAGGTTATTCTCAGAGTAAGAAGGTCCCCTGCGCCTCCTGCCTTCTGCTGACATTTACAGGAGGGTGTGGAGAGGTGCTGCTGCTTCCTGCTCACAAGTCTAAGCAGGGCCAATGAAATGTCCTGGTGGTCACTGCAACGTTCACTGGCGTTTCCCTGCACTCTGTTGTAAAAGCAGAGTGTTACCTTTAGTAAAGATGTTTTTGAGGAAACAGTGAAACTCAAGTCTTGGACAGATTAGATTTTAGCTTAACAAGAGGAGAAGTTTTTTATTATGCTTTCAATTCTGTATCACAATTAGCTTTTCAGGAACCATCATTTGTCAAATTTTGACATTTTATCAAAAAATACTAATCACATTTACAGGTTGAACTGCCTTTCCCTTTTCTAACCACATACTTGCATAAATCCAGACTTAAATATTCATATACTTGATGGATAGTGTCACAGGTAAAGTTCAGCGCTCTTCCCACGGACCAGTTCACTGACACGTGGGTCCCCGTGTGAAACTCCACCTACGGAGTTTCTGGTTTCAGAGTGTAACTCGCCCGTTTAGTCACCACCATTTCTGCCTCTTACATGGGTACACTCAGCACTGAGAGAAGCAAGGGTCATGAGGACAGAAATGGTGACCCTTTTAGAAAATTCAATGATAACAAGTAGCCTGCTGCGGCACGCGTGACCCAGGTTCAACACCACTGATCTGGGGTACTGAAGTAACAGAAAATGACGAGAACTGTGACGCATGGAAACATCTTGTGTAAGGTGCAATGGACTTCTGAAAGCAATCTAACCTGTGTCTAGAAGACGAAGGCGTCCTCCTCCTCCTGGAACGAGATCTCGATCTTGAATGCCTTCTTTTTTCTTCTTTCTTATCTGATTTAAAAGAAAAAAAAATCTATGCTTATAAAGCAAATAGAATATTCCCATACAGGAGTTACTCAAAGAATTTAATTCTCATCTTTAGCACATACCCTTAAATGTTAAAAAGTGATCATTTCATGATTCATGCTGCTTGCTCAAATGAAATTAACAAAAATCTAGAAACCACTTTTGGTCACAGCCGTGAGTTTTCAACAGAAAAAGACTACCAGGTTCCAAAAGCGTTGGATTACACAGATCCAGGTGTATACCTAAAGTCTTATTATTTGCCATGTGACCACTGCTAATTATCAGACATTTCATTGATTAAATGATATATATAAAGCATGTGGAATGTTTTCCATTATAATTTAAAATTTTCCTATTACATACTATGAACATTCCCATTCATTAAGAAATAACAGTACAAAAAACATTAATGAGGAAAAGTCATTCATAATCACGGATGTAAACACACACTGACAAATGGGCTGGTCATTCTGGGAAGCTCAAAAACCTCTGACTGGGGGTGCGGTGCAGTGGCAGAGCGCCTGCTCAGCAGGACCAAGGCCTGGATTCATTCTCCAGCACACACAGAAAGGTTACTTCTCGAAGGCTACAAAGAGTAAGGTATCTGGTTTCTTTAAACAATGACATAAACAGAAACATTTTCTCTAGGTTCTCTTGATCTAATGAAAGACTTAAAATTAGGCTATCTTGAGATAGACAAATGATCACAAACAACCAAAAACATCATACTTAGTAGCAGATGATCCTGGGAACAGCGGGCACTGTGGCCTGCTCAGTCACTGCCGTGGGGAATGTGCCATGTATAGCAGCAGATCCAGCAACATTCCAGTCCTCTGCTCACCAGACAGGGTGTCAGTGTGACAACCACAAACTACTCTCCCAGGTATTTTGAAATGTGTGTGGGTGGCAAGAGTATTATTTAACACACTTCCACACTTAGGCCATCATCATTTCGGACAAGAAACATTTAGTTTAATATTCAGTAACAATGCAAGAAGATAGTTTTACCTGGTTCTATAGCAGCAGATATCAGGGACTGTGCTTCTCGTACTCTTTTCATAGCTTCCTCTATTTCTTTACTAGAGGTATCTGATTTCAGACTTGGTGAAACAAGACCAGCAGCTACATGATTCAACCTGAAACAGAATCGAGAATTAAGAATGGACATATTGGGTTGGGGATTTAGCTCAGTGGTAGAACGGTGGCCTAACAAGCACAAGGACCTGAGTTCGATCCCCAGCACCACACACAAAAAAAGGACATATACCTACACTTCAAGTAAGTATTTATATTTCATATAACATCATTTTAGTACAGTATCCCTTGATTAAAAAAAAAGGGGGCGAGAATTCCATGATTTCTATAAACAATGTATGGTGCCAAGTGTGTTGGTGTGTACCTGTGATCTCATTACTCAGTAAGCTGAGGCAGGAGGATCACTGTGAATTTGAGGCCAGCCTGAACTACGAATACAGTGAGTGCAAAGCCAACCTGAGCTATACAGTGAGACCCTGTCTCAAAAAAAATCAAAACAATCTATAGTACAGCATCATTTTGAGTATTTACAATGAGCATCTCTGTTTTAATGATTCAGAGTTATCTGGAATTACAGAACTAAAAAAACACCTATTTACTTTTAACTTGCCATAAATATACATATTTTGAAAACATTAGTAAAAAGGAATATGCTGAGGCTAAAAAGTGAATTTTAAGTGAATTTCCCACCATTCAACTGGAAAACTTTGTACATCTGAATCTGCTGAGGAAAGCATTGTCTTTTAGGGTGCAGATGGGGAGAAACAGAGCCAATGCCCAATGGCCCAGTGAAGTTACCTAGGAAACCCTGACTAGAAGGGCCAAAGATGCCCCTTAAGGGATGACACAGAAGAAATGAAGAGCGACCACATTGAATAGCTATCTGTGGGGAGAGCCTGAGGCCATCGAGAATGGGCAAGATGAGCCTGTGTAGCGTCATTAGCATCTGGGAAGCCGGGTGGCAGACATGGGCTTGCATTTCAGCCACAATTCAAGTAAAAGGCCACTTAACTACCCAAATTGAATGACTCTGCCCCAACCCCCAGGGTCCCCACTCATCAAGAGGTGCTTTAATTAGCACGACAGGGAATGCCATGAAGTTCCAGTTTAGTACACCAATTAGAACAAATATCCTGAACTTGTCACACATCAGGTAGGGACAATTTCTGACCCAGCACAAAGGACATTCTTCGAAGCACCAGACCGCTGCGCAGCTACAAATTCCATGAACTCACAGTGCCGACCTACTCCGGGTCAGCTTCCCCCCTGCTATGCTACTGGAGCTCTGCCTCTCTTCTTCAAACTCAAGTTTTCCCTGGACCCCTATCCTCTCCTAGTGGATGGCGCATGCATTACCGCAGGCAAACCTGCCACGCCTTCCCTCCTGACTGAGCACAAGTACTGCCAAGGACACTCTGTATGTCTCAGATGGATCAACCTAGGGCAGCTTTTACGTCATGACAGTGGAATAAACCATCCAGTTATAAAAGATCCAAATTACACTGAAACAAAATCCTTACTTCTGGATTTCTCTCCTTGTTTCTAGAAAACAGTATACAATAAAAGCCTTGAGAACAGGTAGTATCATTTTGAGCTATCAAAAGTAACTGTTCTCACCAGCGATGGCAGTGCACACTGTAATCTCAGCAAGTTGGGAGGCCGAGGAAGAAGGATCACTGTGAGCTTGTTGAGGCCAGCCTGGGCTGCACAGTGAGACCCCGTCTCAAAACAAAAAACTGCTGTCTATAAAGCCACCCACTGCAGCACCAAAGAAAAATGCTTACTTGGGATCAACGGTACTCATAAGCTTCAGCAACTGATCTGCAGCAAGACTCTGCAAGAAACGAAATATAACAACAACGAGGATACATAAAACAATAAATTATTTCTATTTTATCTTTTCAGTATGTTGAAAGTCCTGGCACAATCTGCCAAATTGACAACAATTAACGTTCTATGTATAATGCTGACCAGGGAAAATACAAGCTATGCATCGTTAAATGTTGTAGTACCAACACTAAAAAAAACAAAAACTAACAAGTGGCATTAGTGGCTACTGTACTGAACAGAGCAGATTTAGCAGTTACCTGAAAACTGAGGCTTAATAGTCTGGATTACAGAATTCTTGTTATTTTAAGATTTTCAGACAGAATGTAACATTCTAAATAAACACTAAAATAAAACTTAAATTCCTTTCACAGTATTATCAGAAGATCTCCACAAAATAAGGACTTCAGAAGCTGGACATAGGGGCACACATCTGTAATCCCAGCACCCTAGGAAGCAGATGCAGGAAGGTCCCAAGTTCCAGCTCAGCCTGGGCAACTTAGTGAAACCCTGTCTCAAAACAAAAAAATAAAAATTTTAAAAAAGGGGTGGGGAATGAAGCTTAATGTGAAGGCCCTGAAGTACCACTGAAAAGAAGAAAGGTAAGGACTTCAGAAAAAAAGCTTAGTTAAATTTCAGTGACAAAAAATAATAAAAAGCAAAGCTCGCCAATTTCCATGAGAGTGACATAATGAATGTACATCCCCTCCTTTCATGACTACCCCGCCCACGACATACTGATGTGCTGGTTCCCTAGGAACCTGTTTCTTACTCTCAATTATGAGAGGCTAATAATTCAGTGGCCATTTAAATCTCCTTAACAAGTTGACAGAAGTAAAAACCATTACTGTGATGCAGCAGTTATTTCCTCTCTCGACATGCAAACTAACAGAAGCTCTCTGTAAAGCTGGCTCCAAAGCGGAAGGGTGTTCGGCTGTACCTGAGAGTTCAAGTTGGCTCCAGGAAGCCCGAGTGCAGCCAGGGCAGGGTCCAGAGTAGGAGCTCCCAAAGCCGCCAAGGGAACAGCGCCAATCTGCCAAGAAAGAGTTCTTTACTCAAAACTTCACTTTTGTGCCTTCCACCAGGGCTCGGTGCTTAGCTTCTGTACAGGATCAGACAGTAACCAGCTTAAATTTGCAGGCTTTGGGGTCCATGTTGCAATCACTCAGCTGTATACAAATGTACCCAGCACCATAGTTCAAAACCAGCCACAGATAATAAACAAGTGGGCACGGTTGCATCTAAGCAAAAATGGGTGTGGTGTGCCAAACCTGTTCTACATGACGGTTCAATTTCTCATTCATTATAGAACGAAATAAAACCAAGATATAGGGAAAAATTTTCATATATTCTCATGTCAATTACAAATCCACTTTCTTTGCACTACTAGATGCAGGGCCCTTTAAAGCATTTCTCTCTGGACAACTGCCAGGGCACCTGTGCATGTAAACGCTGGAGGACACTGGCTGAGGAAGGGCTCTCGCTCCTGGGCCCCAGGTTCCCGTTCCTGCAGCACCACATGGGACCTGGTGGACCTCGCTCGCTCCGGGAGGTGCAGTGCCATCTCTTTGAAGGAGTGGCCCTCAAGTCCTGTGAGAGCTGAAAGACCCCCCAGCTTTCAAAGGGGTTCTACCTCTCGGCGGAGGAGGAGGGAGCCTCGAGTCCCTGGTCTAACGTTTCCCTCCCAAGCACACTTTCTGCCCCAGTGATGTTTCGCATACTGCAATTACTGTGTTCATCAGATTTGCCCTTGTAATCTCCTGTGAACGGTTAGCAATTCCTTTTACCAACTGTTCGTGTTCAATATGTAGTTCTGGGTCCTGCCTGAGAATTCTGGGATTAACCCTTAAACAGATAAAACACATGTAAAGGCTGGCAACTTTATAGGCAGTTTGACTTTCTCCAGAAGAACTATGCTCTAAGTTCACTTAGTTTCAATTAAATGTTTAGTAAATACAAAGCATGACAGTTTTTGTAATGTAACTACTTACTTGAGTACTAATAAAATGTGTTAACTCTCTTTTCAATATTATGGTGTAGTAGAATACATAATTTTACACAGCAGAAAGAGCTAGAGATTACCCAGATCCTCATCCCACAAGTAAGGAACTAGGAGTTAAGTGATAAAGTCAGACCCAAAGGGCCTGGGAACCCTGCCAAGCCACTATATAGCTCACACCACAGTTAACGAAATCAGCAATTTACGGGGGCAAAATGATGAAAAGGACGTTTTTATACATTTCTACTTGAGGTGTGTCATTCACTATTATAGCTGAAACCACTGACTAGTTATGTACTCTGAGTAGGCCAAATGCATGTTCTTTAAAGTGCCTTCTGGATTGGGGCACGGCACATGCCTAGCACATGGTGGCCTTAGTTTGATCCCTCAGCACTGCAAAACACAAAATAAATTCTCTTGTTTAAAATAAGATGATGCAGGGTTGGAGATTTAGGTTCAGAGGTACAGCGCTTGCCTAGCAAGTGTAAGACCCTGAGTTCAATACCCAGCACCTCCCCCCACTAAAATAAGATGATGAACCTTTTAGTTCTAATTATATACGTCTTAAACATTCTAATCAACTTTATTCCATGTTTGCCATATCAAATATTCTCATCTAGAATCCCTCTTTATTTTCAAACTGCCAACTTACTTCAACCCCAAGATAACAGCAAAAGAACAAAGGGCCTTGAGAAAGAAAAGAGGGCTGCGGAAGAAGGCTTCATTTAAGAAACTTCGGTTCAGTTTCATTTTCTTTTCTGGTCCAAATCTACTTTTTACAATATGTCCACAATTTCAGTTGGATTATTCTGAGAGTCAATGCAAAACCACCTATTTTGTATTTAGAATGTTCCTAGAAGGCCAACTTTCTAAAAGGGTCTCTGTACTACTTAGGATACAACACAGCCTTGTACAACAATATACACATGTAATATTGCTGTATCAACTACAATCACAAAAGCACTTGAAAAGCTCGAATATATTTAGGTTTTATCCACAATTCTATGTTTCTTTCCATACTCTCAGAACTTAACAGAACAAGGTACCTGGGTAAGAGGGTTAGGCGTAGGGAGGAGTCCACCACCAGGCAGAAGACCTGCCACTGCATTAGCTGGTGCCAACAGAGACAAAGCCTTAGTCTCGTCAGGAATAACTCCTGCAGGGAAACATCCATGCATGAGAACACACTCTTTGGCAAGACAGAAAACACACAAAAACACCCAGAAAAATGTCTCCCTGATACACCACCTGAGTCTGTTGAAAGTACTTATGCTCGCTAAAATATAAAGTTTGATCTCTTATGATTATTTATCATTAATTTTATGTCAGAATGAAACTTCAATGTGTGAAAATTTGTTTCCTCTTTCTCTACAAATGGTTAAGTTTCTAGAGTAAAAAAATAGCACAATACACACTACTTTTTTGTTAACACTGCCAAGATTTCATCACCTGTACTCGATTTTTAAGTCATGAACCAAACGTAAGCAAGCACAGTCGGTTCTCCAGGGGTGTGCTCTCAACTTTCAAAAGCTGTTTTATGAACAACGACTCGTGTCGGCTGCTTCACTATAAAGCACACAGAAAAATCAAGATACACAAGACAAAAAAAGTTTGATTTAGGGGTTAATAATATGGTACAGTTACTATGATTTTTACACCTACCATACAAATTTTGCAAAACTTAAGAGAAGAAAAGTATGTAAGGAAATATTCTGTTGGAATCAAGCGTAGGGCTTTTGCTGACTCATGAAAATGAACATGAATGTTTCTGAAGGTCTCTGAATACACACAGGATGTGTGCGTGAGAGAGAGAGAGAGAGAGAGAGAGAGAGAGAAAGCGAAAATAGGTAAAACAACATGGCACATTCCTTACCTGTACAGTTAAATGCTTTTATGTTCCAACATGTGCCATGCTAACCATACCAAAAATGCTGCTATATAGTGTCAGTTCAAAAGCTAACTTAACTCCTTAAGCCCAAAGCGACATGTATGTCTGTTTTTAAGGCCTAATTCGTGTATTCAGATATAATCTAAGGGTCCTAATACAAATATTTAGTAGACAATTTAAATTCTATCCAACAGCAAAAGCCCTATACAGATGGATTAATCTGTTAATGTGCCCAAGCCCCCAAAATGAGAGTTCAATAATACAATTAAACTATATATTTGCAAATACCAGTAGTATTTCTGTAATACATAGTAAGAAACTGCATCTCATCATAAAACATACAATATGTACAGGGCACTTAAGAGAAACTGGATAAGCTGCAGAAGAAAACTGTTGGGTGGTATTTTCAGCAGGGCCTGGTATATAGTTCAGGCTGAACCAGGGAAAAGAACTGTAAAACACAACAACAAAAAAGAAAAACCACTGTTAAATAAAGGTAATGGTTCCTTCCTCCTACACTGAGCAGTGCCGATAAATAAACAAATGCACACTACACAGCACTGTTATCTTGCTTGTGCCAGAGTGTCACCAATTAGATACCAAGAGCTATGGAGGGGAGGGGAGAAGATTGTTTCTATGCAGGGCACTAATGCATCAATATAACCGACCTATAGAGATTAAGGGGTAATTTTGCATGCAAAATTATGTCTCAAGAGGATATATTAAATATCAACATCTTACTCAAATTAGTGCATTTGCAACATTTTTGGCAAACTAAATCCTCTTGAATTCATTGAGACACCTGATAGAAGATCTGCATCCATTAAAAAAAAAACATGCATCTGATCCTCTGATTAAAAAAGACTATTAAAAATAAAACTACAATTTAAAAAATAGCAATGAGGCCCCTCACCAGTTAATTTTCATGCGTCAAGAGTATTTTTTTTACTGCTGCTTTGATAGAACCATGAAATACTGCATGAATGTGTAGAAATGAAAGAAAAAGAAACAGACAAAAGAAACAAACATTAACCAAGGAACCTAGAATAACCCCCAAATCCATTACTATTAAGAGTTCCTTTCAAATCCTGACATCTCAGTTTTACCGATTTAGACTACTTCTTACCGTATATTTTTGTCTATTGCTCTAAAACACTGGCCAGAAGCCACCACCAAAGCGTAAAAGCTAAAACTGGAGCACATGGTGACAAAGGGACTGAACACAGTTACTCAGTGGAGGTAACATTAATACAGCATATCATACCAAGAATTAAATACAGCAAAAGTAGATTTCTGGACTAAACATTTCTATAATTCTATACATATTCCCCCAAACCTCACTTTGAAAAACAGATCTTAAAAAAAATTACTGAGGTCTAAAACTACTTATAAAAGCCAGTTATATGATATACTGTATTATGTTCCAGGCTTGGGAACTATAATACTTAGCCAATAAAAATTCTTTCAATTTAATGGCTAACTACAATGTTTTGCACATTACTCACGTGATTTGACCCGTGTTTCCAGGCCTATCATTTATATTTTACTCATCGTAAATTTGAACTCTAAAGATTTCTTGTTGGTGGTTAAGTCTTACCCTATAACAAACACACTGACATAAAAGAAATTTTTTAACCAAAAGATAACTAACTCTAAAGTCGGTCTGCCTATCTTAAAAACCCTGAAACTGCGCTCATGTACTTTAATATACTGGCGATAGATGTACTGTTATAATACAGCATACCTTAACCCATCTTTGAATATAAGCTAATTTCTTTAGAAACCCAAAGGCAATTTCTCCAACTTTAGACATTTTATAACTTTACAAGATATAGTGTAAATGTTCATATCTGTATTCAAAGATCTAAGAGAGCATCTAAAATAAACAATAACAAGGTTCTGTTTGTACTGACCAGTTTATTAAAGAAGGGTAATGCATCTAAATCCTGGTCAGTGTATTTAATAAAATGTTAACTTAAAATCCAATCATTTTTATCATGTTAATGATTTCTTCAATCAAAATTTATAGTTACCAAAAAGCAAATCAAGTAGCAGTACACTGGGAACAATCAAATTATAAAATATGTCTCAGAAAATTTTACAAAATGGTATTAAATAGTGTTGTCTTGTCACAGTGGCTTTTTTTTTAGATCCAAAAAACCTGCTCAATTTTTTTCTGTCAAATTACTTTAACAGCCTAAAATGTAAAAAGAGAGAAATGTAGTTAACAAATGGTTACAGCAGGAAAACACTTGGGCACTTGAGTGCTTGCTGGCCTTTAGTTAATGTCTAGAATCCCCTGTAGCTGCAGAGGACCCACTGTTTTTCAGTCATCTGGAAGTTTTGCATTTGCCTTCTCCACTACAAAAATCACACACACAAATAACAGAGAGAAGAATTTATTATTTAGAGATATTCTAGAAAATATAACAAGAATGAACAAGAAAATCTGGCATAAAAACAAAACACCCAGTGCCCATCTGGCACCTAAACTACTGGAAATCTTCAATTTTCACAAAAATTAAAATCACTGCAACCCTTGGTATACTGGAATTCAATGTGGGACTTTTTTCTAAGTAGCAGTGTGAGGAAGCATTATGGAAATACAACCTAGTCATTTACTTAAATAACATCATGCATTTTGAAGGTCTCTGTTAAGTGCACATAGAGTGAATCATTTTACCTTTGGGACTTTTTCACAAAACTAAGTAGATATATCTCAGAGAGTTGTAAGAAGGGATGTGGTTTTCATGAACTTAAAAATGTTTTCAAGAAAGCAAAGGGTTAAATATCTTATAAAAGCAGAACTGATTTCTAAATTAAGAGTTCAAAGAATCTGCGAGTAAATATCATGTACTGCAGTATAACAAGGGTTTCAAAATGTTAACCGCTTAGATTTTAACACGCTGCTAATGCTCACTCTGCGACTACCCTAAGGCAGAAGGTCATCTAAGGATGCCCACACAGGTAGTTAAACAAAGCACAAACCTTCAGCATAAGGTACGACTATCAAAGCTCTGTCAACGAACACAGTGTTTGTCAGATGCTGTGCCACGACTGCTGAGTCTGGGTCATGGAACTTAACAAAGCAGACACGGGACGAGACTGGTAAAGGTGAATCACTAAAAAAAATAGACAACACAAAAGAAGAAAGAATTAGTAAGGAAAATACAAACGTACAACTTGTAGACCAGCTCTTGCGTCCACAACTGCATACGAATTAACCTGTTTGAAAGGAAATATTTCAAATAAAGTACTGCCACTGAACTAATGTAGCCCACTGTGGACTAGATAAAAACCTATAATCCCCACTTAGATTTAAAATGTACCAGGTTAAGAACACTTTTGTAAAGTCTGGAACTGAGATCATGAAAAGAGCAACATGTTTTTCATGTAATACCAACTACCTGGCTGTGGCGCTGGGATGGACTGAGGGTTATGCAAGTACTCTACTGCTGCCCCCTATCAGCCCCGACACCGACTCTGAGGTAATAATTAGTTTGGCTAGAAACTTTTCATAATAGCTAATTTCTCAGAATAAGAAAGATTTTGAAAAGTGTGTCAATTTGGTCATCAGTTGAGTTTTCTTGTAAAGATAGTCTCCAAATGGCCTCCAAACTGGCCTTGAACATATGCTAAGTAGCCTAAGTGGGCCTTGAACTTGCCATCCTCCTGTATCAGCCTCTACATTTAGCATACAAGAGCTCCCACATACTTGAAATAATCTTTCTGGCTTGGAGCACTTTGAGAGAACAGAAAATTTCTAAGCATAAGCAAAACTTTGGTATCTCCCAACGTGTAAAATTTCACTAAGTGAAAAGAGCCACTTCTCCAGCAAATCATCACTTCTCCGGAAAAAAGAAAAACAAGTGAAGTGCAAGCTACAGCAGCATAAGATAAATAATGCAAGAAGCAGTGATACACAGTTATTCAAATTCCTATTATAAAAACCTTTCTCTGAAAGAAAAAGATTAAATAAAGGCAAGGTTGCTCCCTGACTTCATACCAAAAGCTATCTGAAAACCAAGGCCTCATGGCCGTGGCAATTACAGCATCCCAGTTTACACTCGATCCATCTGGGGGTATCCAGGCCGTCCACTTCACATCAATCACTCTCTGGTGAGTAATGTACCGAGCTCCTCTCTCCTTGAATTTCCTTTGACCATCTGACCATGCTCCCAGGTGGGAGAACCACAGCTTTATTCTAACAAGCTGATTACACCTTAAGATTCAATCATTAAAAGGGAAATCGTGAAATATATTTTATTGTTATCAGAGCCTCCTCCTAACTTTTATAATAAAGGAGACACATTGATGTGTAGATAAAAAAGTAACTACATCAGATTTGGTTACAATACTTATTCAGATACATATTCACTGAGAAGTTTTTCTTCATTTGGGCACTAGCAGTACAAGGTTTTTTAGCATTGCTTGCCAATTAACATGAGGCCACATATGGCCTGAAAACTCAAACTCGGTAGAATCACGAGGATTTCCCACAGTAAGCACAGATCCTAATTCGGGTTCAAGCCTGACAATTTGTCCACAAGAAATTGAAACCATCTCGTTGAAGAGGCTTACTGCTAAATGTTTTTGAAAAGATAGTTTACTTCATGTGAGGTGCTACTGCTCCAAAACTGAAATGTTGTACTAGAGTAGTGAAAAGAATGCTGCAACATTTCTGTTTCTTCTCTGACATCCATGTTTTTACCAATAAAACAAAAAGTTCTTTTAATGCTGTCATGTTCTCAATACCTAACACAACGCCGTAGGAAATAGCAGGCACTTTTATTTCTTAACACTATTGTTATCCCACTAAAAGGAAAAAAGAGACTATCAAATATAAAGTTTGTCAAGACAAAACAAACAGTTATTATAAAGTCCTGCCCTATGATTGCCATTTACTTGGCAATCCTAAAATGCTTCATGATTTTTCCTACCCATTAAGGTCATAGGAATATAACAGAATTTTTTTTGGCTACATCAAAACCTGTGATACGACAGTGGGATCAACATCAATCATGAATAATCTGAATACTGTAAAAAAGACTAAGTTCAAAAATAACTGTTGTCTCTACTTTGAAATGACGGCCTTTATACAGGTTTAAAGATTCTGTTGCTGTTTGACTTCATAATTACATTTCTATGCTTCTTATGAAAATTCATGTTATGCAACTGTCACTTCTAAGAATATAAATCTTTACTTCTGTTGCTGAGAATATGGATGATGCTGGGAGAACTGAGGAGCACAACACAGCAACCTAAGCCCTATATGCTTTTGTCTCCTACCTAAGCGTGGTAGTATTGTTTCCATACGGCACAAAGTGTCCTCAAGGGCTTTTTAACAATCTCCCAGGACGTACACAGAAAACTCCGAATGCTGGTTTGCAGTTAAAGCCCAGTGGTTCAGGGAATCCCTTTCTGGGAAGGCCCCGATTCTTAACAAGATTCGTGGTCCATACACATGGCTTATCAAGAATGAGACCCTCAGGTTCAGGCCACTGATGCTAAGCCCCTAAAAGTCACATGTGTGACAAAGGTGACACCCACCTGAATATTCAATTCTGCTGACTTCACATGCCCTCTCCAAGTGTTGTATTTATTAAAACAAAATTTTCTTGAAAGGTAAATTAAATTCTTTGTCTTAACTACACTAAGTAATTAAAAGATCATTAAAGTACGCGTGGTCACAGAAAAGCTACTAATGACCTTAAATTTATTTAGTGTTACAGCAGCTTTCAGTTTCTATACAACTTTGACATGCTTCACTGGTATTAACTGATAAGCACTTCAGTTGTGATCACCTGGGAAATCTCACTAAAACATCAGCTTACTCAAGGACTGACACAACTCATAAACTGCTTGGCTAACTCAACAAACTTCTGATCAACTGGTAGAGGAGAGTCATACTCTGGAATTCAAATACTAATTCTGACACTGGCAGTGAGGTTTGGGCAGACAAACCCTACACACATTTCAATTCACTTGTTTGTAAAATAGGGTCAAGTATGTCTTCGGAGTTTGTAATGACTAAGACAAACTTGGAAAGTGTTTATTTTAAGGACAGACACTCAAACCACGCTGAATTTCCAACATGTGTTTTAGGAACTGAAATCAACTTGACAGCTTTTCTTTAAAAAAGATAATAAATGTAGGGGACAATGACAGACACTTTCAAATAGCTATAGGACCATCATATTGCAGTGTGAAGACAGATTATTTCTCCACATAGAATTATATGTCAGTGTCTTAGGCTTCAAAGAATTTAAAAGATAAATGGGTTCAATAATAAAAACAATGCAGGAAACCTAGGCAGTCAGCCATTAAAATGTCTGGTATAACAGCCAAAAATTTACCCCAAAATAGTCATTAAGAACAGGAAAGCTCAGTAGTTTTATGTAAGGCACTTCAAAAATGCACTTTAATATGTACTTTAAAAATGGCTTTCACATGATGTTGATGAATTCAAGAGCCTCGTATTCTACAAAAGGGTGGAGGCTGAACTTAAACTGTCAATCTTTGACCGGTGTGACGCAGAAAGACAAAGCTGTGTCACACAGGGCAAAGAAAGAACAGATGTTGTAATTCGTTACATGGTGGTCAGGGAAGGCTTCTCTGAGTAAGGCAACATGTGAGAAATAAAGAGAAATTAGCACACCAAGGCACAGCCAGGAGAAAAGAAGTTAGGCAGTTACAAATGCCTCCTTGGGGAAATTAAAAACGTATATCATTACAAAAAAATCAGATTGAAATGCATTCACACAATACAGCCCTTTAACCTTAACCTATGAGTAAAAAACTTCGAGGAAATAAAAGTAGCCACCTACAGTACTGTTCAAATCCTTATGCCCACAAAAGATAATGTAACATTCACTATATTACAACCTTGTACTTTTTTTGAAAGAAAATGATTTCTATGTGGCAACCTAAAAGGAGGGAGGAAAAGAGCAAAAAACATGTTAATAAACCATGCTATTTTCTCTTAATCCAGGGAAAGGACTCCTCTGAATGCAGAGCAGCCCACATTATTCCTGGATAAACAATTTCCTGGGAGCTGCCCTAGTTCTGAAGGAACTATTCATCTGACTAAAGCAAAAAGCCAGACTCCTGCTTACTAAGACACTGCCCTTGCTTTAGGTAAAAAATGAACCAGGAGAATGCCAGCCCTCGTCTCTGTTATCTTTTTCCAAGAGCATCAAGAGAGTATCTTCAGAGAATAACCCATGAATAAAGTAATTACAACCATCGAATATTATCACTCTTATGTTCTGCCATTTTACAAGCATGAGAAAAGTAACATCAAAACATGTATTCTTCTGTGTTTATTATGAAAGTTGGTCCATTACCAAAGCAAGTCAAATTTCTGTTGAAAATATATGTTACGTACTTCTTCCCACAACTCCACATCTCCCCCAAACTGGTAATGGAATCCTAACTGTACACATGTACTTTCCGTAAAAACTAAAAACATACCAATCTGAAAACACTGATAGACATGTTAAAATATTTTAGGTAAGAAGTCATGATACTTAATAAATACCTCGTTTTGACTAACTTTGAACAACTAATTTTTGATCAGAAATGTACAGAAATATCAATGATTTAATAATATATATAATAGATTCACTGAGGATTCCCAATTTCCTGTTTTAAAGTCGAAGTAACATCATTAAATTGTCAACATGATGGATACTGCATGTTTTTCGCCAGCAATATTTGATTTTCCACTTTTCCAATGATCTTCCCAAAGAGCACATGACTGTTTTATTTCAAATTTCTATTCTAGTATTTCTTATACTTTATCTTCAGTTTCCTTTTCAAGTAATTTAAAACTCTTCCAATGATTTCAAGAATAACAGGGCAAAAGAAACCACACACTTTAAACATCCAAACTTCAACATCCTATAAAATGCCTTTTCAACGAGAACTGTGAAATATAGAACTCATTTTTATATGTACATCTGTCAAAAAAAGGTATAGTATTTAAGGCCAGAAATCACTGAACACCAACACTTAGGAATAAGCGAGCAGCGGCCTACCAGTGTTAACACCAAACAAATATTATAAAGACATGAAAAACTGTTACCTTTCTTCTAAAGATCACAAAAAACCTCGGGAAAAAAACCCGTTTTTTTAAATGAATTTAATCTATAATACGCGAAACACCGACAGTGCGGTTCCAAAGCGAAAGGACCACGCTGGCACAACTGGGGACCTAAAAAGCGAGCCAGCGCCGCGGCCCGGCCCCGCCCCGCGCCCCTCGCGGCCCGAGACGCCCGCCCCCGACGCGGCCGGCCCGGCCCGGGGCGCGGTACTCACTCGGGCGGGAAGAGGCGCAGCTCGTCGATCTTGCCCAGGAAGCCGAAGAGCGTCCGCATCTGCTCGGAGCTGGCGCTCGGGGAGACATTGGTCACCTGGATCACCTCAGTGCCGCCGCCGCCGCCCGGCCCGCCGCTGGGGCCCGGGCCCGCGGGGCCGGGGACGACGGTCGCGCCGCTCATGGCTGCTCGCGGGCTCGCTCCTGCTTTAACACATCAAACACACAACAAACAGTGAGAGGGGGAGGGGGAGAGCCGGGGTCCGAGGCCGCCGCCGCCGCCGCCGCCGCCGCGTTTCCGCCCGCCGCACGCCGCCGACGGGGAAGCAGCGCGCGGGCCGAGACCGAGAAAACAAACGGCGCAGCGCCTCGCCCCGCCTCGCGCCGCCGTCGGCCCACAATGCCGCGCGGCCGACGCGCCCCCGGCGGCCCCGCCCCCCGCGCAGGCGCAGGAAGCCCGGCCCGACGCAGGGGAGTGCGGGGCCCAGCCGGCGGGAGAAGGGCGTCATCGCTCCAGGGCCCTTGTTTTTCCGAAGTGGCTGCAGAAGGTGTTGACTTTCTTTTAAACAGCAAGCATTCACTTCCTTGTAAAAACCGCACACTTTAATAACCAGTATTATGAAACAGTGCCTACGATTCTTACTTATGCATCGGGAATTATTTACAGATCAGTATTTCCACCCTGGCTAACATTTTTCCTCCACATCACTATAAAATGTCCTACAATCTTTACGCAAATTTTGGTTACTCTGAATTTGTAACCAGGTTTTCACTAAATCCTTCAAAAATTTTTATGCTTTGAAAATAATTTTATTTCACAATAGTTTGCTTTATAAAGCACATTTCACAATATCTTAAATACACTTTTAAGTTTGAGCATTTTCTAGAGAAAAATCAGCGTTCTGAAGAAAAATCAAATGCTTATTTCTGACTACCAAAAAAAAAGAAAAAAAAAAAAAACCCTTGCCTTTTCATCCTCGTGTAACTAGTCTCCCAAATGCATCTCTTCTCACTTCAATAACAAAGAATGCATAGATTTGTTATTGGTAGTTATCTCCCAAAGCTGCAGGACTCAGCACAATGTCTGTCCCAAAATTCATGCCCTGAAATGCTCACCACATGCACAAATATCCCTTAAATTGACAGTGTCATTCACTCTAACACAATCTAATAAATTACTTGACTCTTGAGTATTTGTGGAGGCTAAGATCTGAGGCCTCAGGGAATAACGACATTATTGAATATGTCTTGGCAAAATGCAATCACAAGTGTTACTTGTGAGAGTTTGGAAGACAAGGTTGTTGAGATTTGGATGTGAAGCTGACGGTTGCGTAGGTTTACTCACTAGTGACTCTTCCCTAGTGTTTTTACACAAAACAGGCTGAGTGAATGTGAACCTCAGCAAGATTAGAGATTACAATTAATTACATGTCACTTAAACGTATCTTTAAATATAAAGTATTTTAGGTAATTTATTTTCTCATTTACAATCAGATTTATATGACTGTTAATTATAGATTCTTACCACTCCAACATTTTACTATCAGGAACGCCTACAACATGGCACTCCTACTAAAATATTCACTGAGAGAAGGGTGGGGAACACAAGGACACGGTGTATATATACACCTGTCTTTTATTTTCCTAAATGTTGTTTAACATCTGTCTATTCTCTATGGTGGATCCACAGAAATTCTATACGTTATCGTACACTTTTCTGTATGCTTGACAATTCACAATACTATAGAACAGAATAAAAATTACAGATTCAGGGCTGGGGATTTGCTCAGTGGTTAGAGTGCTTGCCTAGCAAGCACAAGGCCCTGAGATCCCCAGCATCAAAGAAAAAGAAAATTACAGTTTCAAACAAAAACAAGAGTTCTGTGATAAGAATCCTTTACCCATCAAAAGCCAATTTATATATGATAACTTACTGAACATTGAAGTAGATGGTGCTCTGATATGCAGAATTAAAGTAGCAAACAATTTTCTTCAAATAAACAGTATTTAAAACATCTTCATATTATCTAGCAGCTACAAATATTAAAGAGACTAGTGTAAATACTAACCTTATCATTAAGTGAGTTAAAGAAATTTAATTTCACAACTGAGAACCTACCTCAGTTTTCTTGTCAATTAAATTAGGAATTGAATAACTTGAAGATCCTTGTAGGTGTAACAAATAAGCAACTACTTTGCATAACTATTGTCTGTATCCAACGGAAACATACAGCTAAAGGCAAATAACAAATACATCAAAGCTACACTAATTTTGAATCATTTCAGATTTTTTAGGTTCCCAATTGAACAAAAATATAACGAGTACTACCTGGAGATAGGTATCAAGCACATCTTTTTCACTATATCCCCAATACTGTAAAAGGCAGTAAAAAAAATACACATATTTCTTCAAATATTATGACCTTACTATGTTTCAGAGATTTTCCTAGATGCTCAAAATACAGCAGGGAGAAGATAGTGTTCCTGATCTCATGAAACTTGATGTCTAGTATGGCAAACTCTTTATTTATTTATTTGGGGGGGGGTTCTGGGGATTGAACTTGGGGCCTTGTGCTTGCTAGGCAAGAGCTCTACCACTTGAGCTAAATCCCCAACTCTGGAAAATTCTTAATAACCAAACACAAGGATATAAGGAGTACTGTGTTGTGATGAAATAAAACAAGACAGGGAGCCAGGCGTGGGAGTGTATGCCTACAATCCAGGCACCCGCGGAGGCTAAAGCAGGAGGATTGCTGTGAGTTCAAGGCCAGCCTGAACTATGTGGTGACACCCTGTCTCAAAAACAAAAACAACAAAGCCAGGATAGGAAGGAGAGCCAAGTGTAGTGTCCATTGCCCGAAGTCCCAACTACTCAGGAGGCTGAGGTGGGAGGATCACTCCGGCTCTGGTGTTCTAGACCAGCCAGGACAACATAGTGAGATTCCATCTCAATATAAAAATGAAAAAACAGGAAATGGGGAAGAAAGTGCTACCTGTGGAGACCTTAGTAAAAGAAGGAAGCAAGCCATTTGAGTATCTAGGGAAAAAGTTTTCCAGACAGAGTTTCCCAATCTTAAGGGTCCTGAGAACACCAAGTTTGAAGCTTCCAAGGAAAGTAAGAAGACTGCTCTGTTAAATGAATGCATTTTCATTTTCATTTCGGGGAACAGCCTCTCCAGAACACCTAATGCTGCAAATGGATGAGGGATCCCCGAGTCCTGGGAAACCCATCAGGATGGGCCCCACAGGAGAGGGTCTCCTTGCTCTTGCACAAAACAGCAATTACAGATTTCTAAAATTAGCATAAATGGGAAGAATAAAGAAAAGTACAAGCTTGTCCAGGGCAGGAACTGTGTGTTTAACCTAATGCATCTCAATGTCTCATCCTGGTGCATAGTGGGTGCCTAGTAATGGTGAACTTCCATGGAAATGACATTTGGACTCATTCTATTTTTCTACTTTCAGCTGTTTTTGCAAATGTTTGGTTGTCAGGCGTAAAGGACTGGAAAGTGTAGAACCATACTAAATAAATGGGTACTTGTTAACAAAATAAGAGTATGTAAGTAAAATGCTGGGTATAGATTTTCTTAAAAATTGTATTTCAGAGTGAGACTTTTAAGAGACCTTGTCATAGTGAAAAAAGTATGTATAGGTAAGGGTCATTTCATTTATCTTTGGGGGTAGGTTAGGGAAGGTTTCTAGTTATGTTTGAATGATAAATACCGGCTTTACTAAGAGTTGATGCTATTTCTATTCCAAAGCAGAAAGAAAGAAAAAAAAAACCTATCATTTTGGCCTATAAAGTTATATTATGGGAAAGCACATGATTTCTGATAGGCTTTTGAAACATAGAAAACAACTCACACATCCCTTACAATCTCAAGATTCCCGAGGCCCACCTGCTCATAGGTAAGGAACCACCACTACTACGTGGACAACAAAATTTAAACTGATTCTTGCCAGAAAACTGTCAAAGATATTAGAGTAATTCTTTATGCAAATCCTCGAAACCATATCAATCTTTTTTTGGAGGGGTCCTGGGGATCAGACTCTAGGAAAGCACTCTACCACTTGAGCTAAATCCCAAACTCCCTCAGTCTTCTTATCGTACTTCTGAAAGATCTTTGCGTATTCAGATGGAAGTTCTTCAGGAAAACGTCACAAACAGAGAGAAGGACAATCACTCTACCTGCCGCAGGCCATTTTCGCATTTAGGTAATTTTTGTTTTGTTAGCCACTTTTTCTTATGCTAACTGAAGAAAAGTAGAGTCCTCCTGAATGACATAATTTTGCAAATCTGCACAAGCAACATATCTTTTATTAAATTACTCATTAAACAGCTTTCACCCTCACTATATTTAGGGCACTTTTGAGGACAGCAAAGAAATGTATTAGCCTTTGTGTTTCTAATGATCGGTAAGGTATAAATTACATTGTGTACATTTTTCTGAAGAAACAGGGTTGTGCTATGTTGCCCAGGCTGCCACTGGGGACATTCTGGGATTAAGGGGTCCTTCTGCCTCAGTCTCCCAAGTAGCTGGGATTATAGGTACATGCTGTACTATACAACCACGTCCAGTGAACAGCGATAGACTGAACCAATGCCAGTGTTCAATAAAAACTTTCTGAGTATCATCGTTTGCTAGAAAATTTATGAACGCCTCCCCTACCCTGCACAGTCTTGCAAGGCAGGTAGTTTAGTACCAAGGTATCCACAGCCTATGTATGTGCTCAAGGCTTGGTGAATGAAGACAACAGTGTATTTGTTAGGTTTAAGGGGAAATTAAAAAGTCTGAAACTCTCAAAGACTCAAAGACTTGAGATAAAAAAGTCTCAAAGTACATATGGCTATAATTTTTTCTCCTATAGCTACAGATAGCAATAAGAAAAACCTAAAAAGCTGCTGATTATGAATCTATAAATTAAACTACAGAATGCTTTATTTTCTATTTATTTATAAATTAGATAATTATATTTGTTTTATTTCTAATTTACATATTAAGGTAATTCAGTAAATATCTATTTTTAAATCAAAATAATAAATCGCATGCTGGGGATTGAACTACTCAGGGCCTTGTGTTTGCTAGGCAAGAGCTCTACTGCTGAGCTAAATCCCCAGACCCTTTTTTCTCCATTTAAGTGAAGAGGAGATAAGTTAGTACTAGGAGACTGACAGACACATTGCCAGACACACACAGACACACACACACACACACACACACGAAAAACTCTGTTTATTTCCAAATACTTCTTTGGTACGTTTTATCTGTACTGTCTACCAATAGCAGGGATTATGTAGCTCTGTGTTTAAAATGACAGAGCAGAGTCTCAACATCCTGCAATTATAAGCAAAAATACTGTATATGCCCAGTCCTCAAAGCTTTGTTTTATGATTCACACAGAGGAGAAAAGAAGAAACACTTTGAGCATTAAGATACTATTTCCAACCTCCATATGCACAATATTCTCAGATATGGTGCATAATTATAGTTTGGAAAAATGATGATTTATCAGTTACAGATGAGCTTGGCTTTATGGATTGAATTGGGTTACCAGAAACATTTGGCTGGGGATGCTGATTACTCAACGCTATCTTCTAAGTTACACAAGACTCTTTGGGCATTTCAGCTGAGGAAAGGCCACTTCAGGGAATGCTCCATAATTTTGAAAAGCAATCTAGTAAAGAATGTATCCTGTAGGGTTATATACCTCTTGAAGCAAATAGTTTCAAACATCTTAGTATGATTTTTCCTTAATCAAGGAATGAGACATTTGCCTAATTTGACCTTTAATTTTTAAGCTATAAAATTAACATTCTCTTCATAAATGAAAATTAGTTTAAAAGTAACAAAATTGACAAAAATGGAAGTATACCCAGTATAGTAACACGACTGAATTAAATAAACTGAATTCTTTTAAAATGACCTTTAATCCCCACTACACTTAAAAGGTACTAGAGTGATTAATAACACAGCTCCTTGGGTCAAAATGCAGTTTTGCTACCTATTAAGATAACTGTGATTTGGGGCTCATTACTTTGTGCTTCCAATTTCTTATGTGAATTATGAAGAATAATGCCCTGACCTGAACATGTCCAGCTCACAGAAATGCTTAGCAAACAAAGATAGGCTATTGTTACAATGCCTACTCTACACATCAACTAAGGTTGAGAAGAACTAAGTAACTAAGCAAGTAACAGTGGTGCAGGTAGGGATTAAAAACACCTAACTGAACCAGGTAATCACCTCAAAGCCTGTATTTCCATTATGCTGTGCTGTCTCCTACTACTGCCTGTTGTAATTAATTCTAGAGAAAATTAAATTTGTAAAGTAAGGACAAATGATTTGTCCTTTATTATCGTCACTACAACCGCTCATTTAGAAATAAAATGAACAGTCATCCTCAACCGGCGCTCCATTTTGTCATCATTCTTTTAGGCTAGTAGCCTGGACTACCTAACTCTTCCGAAATGCACGCATGAAAGATGGGAATCACAAGAGATCACTTCCACAGTGCAGTTTCTTATTTTAGATTTCACTTTCCTGGTGCACATATGAGGTAGACAGAACCCAGGGCTGTATGCATGCTACGCAAATGTTCCATCCCTTAGCGACATCCTCAGCCATTAGTATTTCTCATTTTGGGACAGGGTCTCTCTAAGTTGCCCAGGCTGGCCTCAAACTTGTGCTTTTCTGCCTCAGACTCCCAAAGAGCTGAAAGTACAGGTGTGTGCCATTGTGCCTAAGTAGAGTTCACATTTTAATATGGTGTGTTTAAAAAGAAATTATTATAGGTCTGGGATATAGCTCAGAGGTAGAGTGCTTGCCTAACCTTCCTATATATAGATACAGATCTATGTATACATACAATCTAAGCATACCTGCCTATCACCTATCTACCTATTTATGTATATGTAGTTATTGATCAGCTTTTCATTGCTGGGACAAAATATCTGACACTTGCAACTTCAAAGGACTAGAGGTTTATTTTGGCTCATGGTTTCAGTCCACGGATGGCTGGCTCCAAAGCAGAAACATCCTTGTGGAAGGCATGGTTGAGGAAAGCTGCTCAAATCATGGCACAAAGGAAGTTGAGAGCAAAGGGCCCACTGCCATGACCCACTTCATCCAAGCGGGCCTCGCCTGCTGATAGTGTACTCATCCAGGAACTCATCCATTAGGTCAGTGCCCTTGGAATCCAGGCACCTTTCCAGGATTCACTTAACTCAGTCATGTTGATAATCAAGATTAATTGGCACAAAATACATATATAAAGTAGTAAGCGCTCAATGTTAAAAATTTAAACTATATGAATGTAAAAAATTCATAGTCCTCATTCTACCCCTCTCTGTGATTCTACTCCCCTATGCATGTTCTCAACTGCCATAACAAATGCTGCCTGTAATTAGCCATGGAAAATTAGAGATAATGGTATCATCTGAAGTTTCTTAGAAGTATTATGGGTATGAGTTTCTTAGAAGTATTAGGGGCCCAGTGCGTAGGCACTCAACAAATGTTATATACTATAACAGGAACTCTGTTTTTTCAATTGGTAATGACAACTGTAATACTTACAATTGTACAGTAATACTTATTATTAAACTGCATGACTGTCAAAAGATTAAATTGATAGGAAAATATTTTGTAAACTGTTGAGTGATAGTAGAGGTATGAATTACATTGAGATGCTGCCTTCCTGGAAAGGCTGCTGCAAGGCAAACGCGACACCGATGTAAACAGATTTCAAATTTTTATCATCATTTTGACCCTAAAGCATCACATCAGCAATTGTACACATAGGCAGATGATGACTAAACAAAATATTCCTTTCTTGGATAAACTGCAAATGTTTCCACGGAAAACTCTATTTTTTAGGGAAAGATCCACTACTGCTCTACAATTTTAGAGCCAAAGTCTTACAAAGACATAGACACCTGCACACACTCTTGGCTAATATTAAAAGTACTGTGATACTGGTCAGAACATATTCTCAGATGACCGAAGGACAAATTTTTACAAAACTTACTAAGTACATGAAACAATCGAACTCCTGACAAGTGATAAAGCACAGAAGTTTTTACAGGTCATTAGTCTTTTCTCAGAAGCCCAGCTCCCACCCTACTCACTTGACACTATAAAGTCCAGTTAGTCATGATTAGCTCAAGCTGAAGTCTAAAATACTTGGACACATTCGTGAAGTAATTATTTTGAAGGAGAGGTGAGATGGTGGAGAGAGACCATTTCTAGGAAATAAGGAGTTAGAAAAAAAGGTCAACACTTCTAAGAAAATAAACAAAGCTGTAAATTTAGTGGAAAGTGAGAAATCATTATTTCTAGAGTAATGCTAAGCAGGGATGGGTTCACATATTTGCATAGTAGGTACCAAGTGTTCCAACACACCGATGATAAATAACTTTCAAGTATATAAAACTGTGATATTTTAGAGGATGGAAAAAAATATAAGTTGGAAAAAAATCTGGGCAGGCCTTAAGTCCAGAAAGAAGCATTTATCAAACTACAATTTGGAATAAATATGCCACCTAGAAATCTGGTATCAAATTTTAAAACCTAGTGATTGCCAATTGTCAATAAACTATTATTTGTATTTTTCCCTTTACCAACTTAAGTTGGCATTAAGGATAAAGTCTCCTTAACACCATCTCAAGACCATCTCATGTCTTAATAAACTTAATAAACTATTGTTCTCATAGAACAGTATTTACCATGCATATTAAGTATAATATTAACAGTTAATATTTAACATAAATATTAAATTTACTATTTCTTTTTAAATTATATGAAGCTGAATCCAACCAAATACAGTTGCTCACAGAGAGTAATACAGTTATATTTTAAAACAGTAGATTTGGGGGCTGGGGACATAATTCAGTGGTAGAATGCTTGCCTTACTATGCATGAGACCCTGAGTTGAATCCCCAGTACCATAAAAAAAACAAAAACACAATTGTGAATATTTATTAAAACTAGTTTTTAAGCAGACTTACCCTGTAGTTGTTTTGTATGTGTTGACAAAAAGCAAGAATGGTATTGAGAGGATGTTCTATAAGGGTGTAATCCCCAAATTTTACCTCTGTGTCACTTTATTAATTTAAAGCCCCCCTCACAAAAAACCATACAATTAATATCAAAATTGATGCTTAAATTGTGGAACATATCAATCTTAGAAAAAAGAGTAAGAATGCTACTCTATTAACAGGAATAATAATCACTGGGAATAACAGGAAACATTTTCAGGTGAGTTTTTAGAATTTCCAATAAATCTCAATACCACAGTGCTTTTTACATAAATAACATAAACAAGATGGGCTTAGCAACATCCTTGTTCCAGTTTCTTTTCAGTAGAAAGAAAATAAATAACAATGAAAGAAAACTAAACGCACTTGGAATATATTTTCCCCTCCTAGTTTCTTCATGCTTTTTCAAGAGACAAACACTGACATTTCCTTTTATAAAAGAAAATGGAAATGATATTTTCCCATAGTCAGAGATGAAAATTTTTTTACATTCAAAGTAGACAGGACTATAAGACTGAACATTAAAATCAGATTTTAAACTTCCTAAAGCAGGTTAACTGCTTCATGCTCAAAAGTATGAAGAGAAGCAAGAATATACAAACGCAAAAAAATGCCCTTCCTCCATCAAAAAAAATTACCATGTACAACTACAATAACAATAACAAAATACCATTCAAAGCTGTGTTTGAAACTATAAATAAAAATACGCAAAGAGAAAGTAAAAATAATCAAGATGTTACATGTATTTTTACCAATTCCCCAAGATGAATATAATTATTACGTATTGCAAATAGATACCAACAATAAAAAAAATGTACACTTCGTACTGCCTTCAAAGAAACAGTGAAGAATGTTTTCTGCTGACTATTTTTTAAAGTTGGCAGTTACAAGCTAAAGGGAAAATAAACATGAAATGGAAAACTGAAATTTTTAAAGAGAATTAATATATTCTCTCAGTGAGTGACTTTTATCCTAAGATAGCAGCTTTCATAGATAAGGCGATGTTCTGAAAGATAAACATAATACTGACTAAAAACGGGCTAAATCTGTTACTGTAGACAAAAAGAAACTTCACAGAAATGGGCAAAGCAAATTCACTTTGTCCTTCACTCTATTTTTTAACCAAATGTACCTGGGAAATCTACAAATTGAGTTCATTTTCCCTTAGTACAATTTCAGACTTGCGTCAATAAATTGATTTATCAATACAACTTTCACCTTTGGAAAAAAAATCTAACATATTGCAATGTTTGTAAAATTAATACAGACACACCTGAAAATGCCTTCTTAAATTTTAATGGTAGAGCAAAGCTAGTCTATCTTAATTGGGTAATCTCACTTTCTGTTATGAAACAGAACAGAATTCTTTGGATGGTATGCTCCTTGGGCTTAATATTTTTGGTTTCTTCACTTTCTTTTTTTATTGGGCCAAGAAACTTAGAGTGACACCTTAGTTTAGTTAAATACAATGAATATAATTAACTGGAGGTAAACAGTTCTGTTACAAAGGGTGGGAGTGCAGTAGTCTCTAGCCTGGACATATTATTCTAATAATGTATATAAAGTCCATTTTTAAAATAAGGCCATACTCTGTTGAAAAGACTTATGACTTTTGTTTTTAAGGCATTTTCTTAAAGTAGTAACAACTGTATAAAGAGCTAATTCCAACCACTATAACTGTATAAAATTACAGCTACTCTTTCACAAAGAAACTCAAGTTGATTAGTTTCAGTTTCCATCAATTTGAGATAAAACGTAATTTTTCCAACTGCATGAAGTAATAATGTTCACTTCCATTTGCTCAATCTGCATTTACTACATAAACATAATGCAGTTTACTAAGATATATTACAGTAAAATTCTTATTCCTATCAGTTTGTATCTATTGAAGTTGACCACTTGGATTTTTCAGAATTTGTTATGAAACAGAATATAGTTTGTACATAAAATGAAACAATATTTTAAAATGTTATTAAACATCAATAATGAAACAATTTCCAGTAGATGCACAATGAATCGAAAAATTATAGCTCTTATTTTTTAAACAGTTGCACAGAAGATCTACTGCAGAGAGAAAGCTGTGAAATTTTATACTTGAGCAATTCATTCTCTAAAGCTAGGCTGTGACTTCCAATGAAATAGGTGGTTCTCAAATAAAATCTCTCTTAAAACAACTGAAGTATCCCTTAAGATGATGCTAGAATAAAACCAACTTGGAAATTATGAAAAGCCACCAGGCAAATCATGGTAGTTAACAAGAAAGATTTTGCAGACAGATCTCTGCTCAAATCTCTGGCCATGCCACTTACAGAAACTTGTGGCCTTGGGCAAGTTTTGTAAATCCTTTTGGCCTCAATTTCTTCATCTGCAAAGCTCATCCTTGTGTTCCGTAAGAAACAGCAAACGAAGTATTATTAGTACTGAGGTTGCCACTTAGTAATGGCTCAATAAGGTAGCTATTATCATTATTGTCAAGAAAGCTGACCAGAGGGCTCATTAAAGACCTTGCAAAACTGCGATGGTCCTTTTATTTTAAAATCCACCTTTTACTTGCTTAGTAGGGTAACTACTGGTACCTTTCTGCTGTTCACTTTTAGTATAAATGACTCTACAGAACTAAGAAGGTGTAAGGTGTTAAAAAGTTAGTTTTACTCGTAGCAAGAACCCGTACTCAGATACAATTGTGAGTGATGCAGAATTTGTCAAAGGATCATCATTCTAGCTTTCAACTAAGAGTACCGATCCCCAATAGACTCGATGGGGTTTGCAGGATATCTCCGCATCTATGCTTTTACTACACAATCACTTCGGGCTAAAGAAAAGCCTGCCACTCAGGACAGTCCCATGCAGGATGAGTTCTTCATAGTTACTTGTTGCATTAATCAGTAAGAGTACATTTCAGATAGAAAACTGAAACGCCCCAGGAAACACCGTTTTATTGAACAAAATCTTCGTTGCTTATTCTGAACTAGAGGCCCTCGCCCTCATCAACAGCGCAAGATGTAAGCTTGTATTTTCACTTAATTATTTCAAAAACGTTACAGGACGAGATTATCAAAAGAGTGAGAAAAAAGATCGAGCTTCAAAAACGATCTGGGAAACTGCCTCAAATTACATAGTTGGTAAGCGGGTAGGACCCGGACTTGCATTCCGGGGCCGCGAGGTCCGTTTTGCGTGAGGTACGCCTGCCACTTGTCTGCCTCCCTGAACTTCGGGCAGCCTGAACGTTCCCAGCTCGGAAGCTTCCCCGCTCGGTTGCCAAGCCTTCCAGCTCCCCTTACCCCGACGACGGCAAGGATGCACCAAGCCAGAGCGCGGGCCCCGCGATCAGCTCAGCGGCGGGATGCCGCCGCCCGCGGCCCCAGCCCAGGCCGGGGTCCGGACCGCAACCGCGCCCAGGTCTCAAGTTTTCGCGGAGGCCCACGTTCAGACCAGGGAGGGGGCAGGAGAGCGCTGTCCTCTCCCCACAGCCTCTTCTCGGCGGAGGCCCGCAGGGGAAGGGCGGAGTGGCAGTAACAAAGCCCTCAATAAAACCTCAAGCGCCTCTGAACCCCGTTAAACGCACTTACTTCAGCGAAGTAATTCCAGGACGCTAGGCCGGCACCGGCAGCGGAAAAGGCTCCTCTGTGCTCCGGCCCAGGAGCTGGCGGTGACGACATCTGCGCGCGCCGCAGCCAGCGAAGGCCCCCGCGCCGGGACCCCGAGCCCGGCGCACACGGCGCGCGTGCGCACTCGCGGTGTCGGGGGCGGCGGCCGGGCGGCGCCTGCTGTGCGCGCCACGGGCGGGGCTGCGGCTGGGAGAGCGGCGGTTCCAGCATGTCGCGCCTGCGGGGAGCTGCCGGGCGCGATCCGCGGGCGGGTTTCAGGCCGGAGAGGACGGACGGCAGTACTTCTGTACCCCAGGGGCTGTTAAAGGCGGCGAGGAAGAGCGGCCAGCTGAACTTGTCGGGCAGGAACCTGAGCGAAGGTGAGGTGCGGAGGGAGCCGCGGTGGCGTGCGCGCCCCGCCCGAAAGCCCTCGCCGCCGGCTGCCGCCCCTTCCCGCGGCCCGGCTCGAGCAGCCTCGCCCGGGCTCCCCGCGGCGTCCTCGGGCCGCGCTCCGGGCCTTGCACGCCCCCTTCCCAGCGGCTGGCTGTTCCGGTCCCCGCCGGAGCAGCTGGTTCTGGGAGTGCCGCCTGATGGGCTGAGCAGCTTCGTGTGCGGGTAAACCGGCCCTCAGCTCAGGGGCAGATACGTTGGTTCCTTGGAGCCGCATTTTCTGCCTCTTAATTTGTTCTTAAAAGCACTTAACATTGTATGGTATTTTATGTGCCCCTAAGTGAGGGTAGAGTGAGTGCAGAGACCCCCTTCCCTATTCAACTGGGCAAAATTCTAACGCCAAGGAATAGCGAGCGTATTTTCTAAGCTGACGACCGGAAAAAAAGCCGCTCGAAGTGTATTAATTTGAGGTCATGCTGAAAAGCCTAGTGAAGACCAGGAAGCACACAGCTGGATAGCACGAGTGAATGGTCAGATGCAGCTGCAGTGTGTGTGTTGGGGGAGCCCCGAGGGGTGGAGAAATACAGCTTTTTTCCTGTAATGTTTTATTTATATTCATGTCTTTATATTTCATATGATTAAAGCTTTTCGTTTTCCTTCTAATGATTGCTTACTTATTGTGCCGTGTATCCAGGGAAAGAAATGATGAGTGAATGAAAGGACGTCTGAGGTAAAATCTGCTTTACCTAGAATATTTAATCATTGGGAGCAAAAGCACTTTCAAGTTTCCCTCTCCCAACTAAATATACAACTCTTTTTTTTTTTAATTCCTTTTTCCTTCCCTTCCGCCTCCCTCCATCTCTTGTTGTTCTTCCCTTTTTTTTAACCATTATTGTTTTTATTAGTACATATTGTTGTTCGTATTGATCACATTGAACAAAGGGAATTTGTACCTGTACATGACACGTCTCAATTCTTTTTTTCCGCATTCCCCTCCCAACCCTTCAACTCTTTACCCCTCCTCATTTGCACAAGTTTCGTTTCCATTTTTTTCTTCCAGTCTTTTTTCTTTCCCTTTTCCCTTCCTTCTCTTCTCTCTCTCCCATTCCTTGTTCCCCTTCCCACTTGAAAAAGATCTTCATACTTCCTATTATTTATCTTTTATTAATCCACGAGGCCAGGGAGCTTTTTTTAGTTTATAGTTGTATTCATAGCTACATTGTAGATTCTTTTTATTTGTGGAAGCAATAAGTAAATGAATGAATATCCCGGAGTGCTTATGTTTCAGAATGTGTCTAATGACTGGATCCAGGTGGTTTAGTGTGTTAAACTTTCAAGGAGCAGATGGATGTTAACTTCTAGGTTCACAATCATATGGGGTCAAGACTGTTGAAAGTTAATTGTTAACAGCATAACACTTTACCAGGTACATAAAATGAGTGAATGTACCGTGTTTTATTGGAGGAAAGATAAAAGTAGGAGAAGCTTAGGGCATTTGTAGCTTATAGATCAAAAAGGGATTCTAATTACTGTAATATAGAAAGTCTTTCCCTAGCTAGCTATATCCTTCTCTTTCATCTCTTATCACTCAGCCTTTCATGCCCAATTACAATAATTCTGAACTATTTGTAGTCCGTTTAGGGGTCATGCTACTTATCTCTGTAGCTTTGCTCATATAACATTGAGATGTTTACTTGCTCTGTGGCTTAGTTTCTCATTTATAGTGTGGAATAATAAGACTTACCAAGATTAAGTAAGATGATTTAGGCCAAATACCTGGTACACGAAAAGTACACCATAAAAATTGACCATTACTGTTATGGCTAAAGCCTCCTAACTGGTTTCCTGGATTTTTTGTTTTAAATCTTACTTTCTAAATCTTAGTGTCATTACCAAGAGTTACCTTTCAGTCTTATATCATCAAAACATGTAATGACTTTCCATAGCTCACAAGATACAATATAAAGTTCTTAGCACAACATGTAAAAGCTTTTCAAAATCTTGCCTTTAACTGTCTACTTTATGGCTTCCCATCTCTTTTCAGCATCCTGTACTTTAATGCAACAACCAAACATTGCCTTTTCCCCAAGCAACCACACTTGCAAGTTTTTAAGAACCATTTTAGGTTTACAGGAAATTGAGCATATTATATTCTTATGTACCTCTCTCCCCAGCTTACAGTTATTCCGTTAAAGATGTCTTGTGTTACATTTGAGGCACATTTGCTATGATTGATGAACCAATAATGATATTATTAACTGAAGTCCATAGTTTACATTAGGGTTCACTCTTAGTGTTGTATAGTTGTGTGAATTGTAATAAATGCATCTCGTATACCCACACTGCACTATCATACAGAACAGTTTCACCTCTAAAATCCCCTGTGCTCTACTCTTTCATTCTCATACATCTTCCCTCTGGGTACCCTGGTAATTACCCATCTTTTTACTGTTTCTGTAGTTTTGTCTTTTCTGTAATGTCTCAATTCAAATCATACTGGTTCATGGTCTTTTTTTTTCCCCCCTATGCAATATGCATTTAATGTTCTCCGTGTTTTTTTGATGACTTGACAGTTCATTTCTTTTTATTGCTAAATACTATTCCATTGTATGAATAGACTGTTTTCTTTCTCCAATCCCCTTTTGAAGCACATCTTGGTTGCTTCAACTCTAAGCAATTAAGAATAAAGCTGCTATAAATGTTCATGTTTGGGTTTTTGTGGAAATCTAAGTGTTCAACTGATTTTGGAAAAAACCTGGGTCATATGGTAAGAGTATATGTAGTTTTGCAGGTAATTGCCAGACTGTCTTCCAAAATCTCCTGTTTCTTCAAATAATTCATATTCTCATAAGCATTTTAACATTCATAGTCTCATCATCAGTTTGTATTTATTAAATAGACCTTTGTTATGTTCCAGTCCTTTTTACTCTGCCTGCATGTTTATGTATAAATGTATTTATAAGGTATAGCCATGGCTCTTATTTCTGTGCTTAAACAAAGCAGTACTTAGCCTTTAATGTTCTTGTATGTAATGAAAAACAGTTGAAAGTTTGTTGATTTCTAATTTGGTGGCCTCTTTGAATTGATTCTTCGTTAGGTACATGCTAAAGGATAGTGATGTATTTTATTAACTTGATACAGTTATTCACTAGTAGCTACTCAGCATTTACTACTGTTGTTAGATCCTAGCACTAACTGCCAAACAGGCTTTCTTATTTAATCAGCAAGGAAACTGGGGACTAGTTGTTTGGTTTATACCAGGTCCTTAGGTCCTTGACTCTCAGATCAATAGTCTTATAGTTTAATATAAAAGGTGAACATTGACATATGCTATGATGTAGACCAGTAGTGGTGAACCTATGGCATGTGTGTTGTTTTTTAAGACAAAAGATGTTAATATATGAGTTTTTTGTTGCTGTTGTTGTCGGGGTTTTTTTTAATGTAAAACCTAAGTATTCAGGTTTAATTGCAGTGTTGGCACTTTTCGTGGGTTTTGGGTTGCAGTTTGGGCACTCGTCTCTAAAAGGTGTGCCATCGCTGATGTAGACCTTAATGGGAATTGTGCTTTTCTACCTTAAGGAAACACTTATTATCATACAGTATGGACAGTCATTATCTCTTTAGGTTATTGAAAATGTTTAAAAAGATTGTTCGCTCTTATGGTTTGTTGCTCCTGTCGTTTACTGGCTCCACTTTTTTTTTTACCCTTTGTATCACTTTAAACTTTTTAAAAAGCTTCTCTGTCTTTTCACCCACCAACTTCTAAATATCTTTCACAATTTATGCAGTCCTTTGCCGTCATCCTGTTTATTAGTCCTCATTTCTATCAGTGGAAAAAAATAGTATGCCCTCAAAATGCAAAGAAATCTTTTTTTCAGTATTTGTAAAGGGCTGTGCTATTCATTGTGGAAGGGGCATGTGGGCAATTTAAATTTTAAATTTAAATTTAAATTAGAATTAAATACAATTAGAAATCAAGTTCTTCATTTGCTTTAGCTACATTTCAAATGCCCGATAGCCACATGTGATTAATGGCTTTCCATATTGAGTAGTGCCACGATGGGACATTTCCATCATAGCAGAAGTTTTATCTGTTAGCCCTGGGGTTTAAGGGGTTAGTATATTAGCTGATTGGCTGGTATTAGTAAGTATTAACTATTGTTATTACAACTGCTGTTAGTACTAGCATTGAGCCTTAGTATGTGGCTGTGTTACAACTTTACATGTAAATATTGGTGTCTAAGCCTTCTCTGTTATTTTGTTTGTTTGCATGCTGGCAGAACCCACTCTTTATATTTATCCTGTATATCCACCGCAAGGTATTATGCAAGTACTGTGTGTGCCCAGTATATAGTTGAAGTTACAAGTGAGAACTAATCTGTAGATACGTGTCATGTAGTCTGCTTTTGAATAAAATCAGCTTCCACTGTGGGGGCAGAGCGTTGCTGTTGGACTTCCTGGAGTCTTTATTGTTTGTTTCAGAAATTGCTTTTCAGTAGGTGAACTGAGTAGCTGTTACAAAAGTAGGTCACTTGCTGTCCACTTCTCGTCTCTGCCTTTCATGTGTGCGGTGGTGGACACAGTGCCACAGTGTGTGTGGAGAATCAACGTGGACGTTCCTGAGGAGGCGCGTCAGAACCTTTCCTTCAGCGCGGCCGAGCGGTGGTGGGAGCAGACAGATCTGACTAAGCTCATCATCTCCAACAACAGACTTGGCTCGCTGTCCGAGGACCTGCGCCTCCTGCCTGCGCTCACTGTTTTGGATGTGAGTTGACTCCAGTTGTTATGGGTTGGAAGTTGAACAAACTCCAGTGCTGAGCTTCGGCTGTGATAAGCAGAAAGCTTTCGTGCTGAGTTGGTAGAATGTGTATGTAAATAACCACTTGTGATGTCAGGCACAGCGTAGTAATTAAGAGTGCAGAACACCAGGTTCTCCTTTGGGCGCTCCACCTAAGTGCGTGTCACCTGGGCATGTCCGTGCTTTAGTGAGGAGCAGTAGTAGAAACTATTTTATGAACTTGTTTTTAGGATTGAATCGCTGCTTCTACTTATCTTTCATTCTTACTGTTATTTTTATCATCACTCTTGCTCTAGACATTACAACAAGCATGTTGCTTTTTAAAAAAATTTTATTTTAAAGGTACATTTTAGGTTTACATAGTGATAACATTCATCATAGGAAATTTGTACCAGTACATGATACATCTTGCTGCTTCTTTTTTTCCCATTCCAAGCATGATACTTGAGAGAGTTTGTATTTTCCTTTTTGTGACTTGCCAGCAATCTCATTGATTTATGGAACTACCAGTCTTACATCATTGAGTTTTTATTAAGGGGCTCTGTTTTTAGGTCCTAGTTCCCATGTTGTGGTCGAG
>PVJO010014627.1:0-47595 GCA_004026905.1 Hystrix cristata | reverse complement strand
CATTCCAAGGATAGTAAAAGAAAACAAAATAGGTGGCCGATTAAGTAACAGCAAAGTAATTGAATAATTCAACGATTATGTGTAATAGTCAATCTCTTGGGCAGTATTTTGGTCAAAGCTCAGACGCACAGTGGCTGTAACTTCAAGCAGGAATGTGTGGAGAGGTGCTTGCAGAGGTGGGTGTGGGTGGGCTGAGCTTGGGCGGGGAAGGCAGGAAGGACCTTACTGATGAGTGTACAATTGTTGATACCTGTGGGAAAGGGGGCTAGTGACTGAACCAGGTTGCTCGCACACAGCTCGCAAATGGAAAAAAACAAAGAAAGCCTGTAGCTAAGGAGTTCAGGCATCTCAACACTGACCTAGGGATGAGCAGCCAATGGAGACATCTCGTGATGCAGTGCAAAGAGAGGACAGGCTTAATGATCTTAATTTGTCACAGAGGTAACAGAAAAGCCCAGCGTAGTAAAGTGAACACTGTCAGCACAGATCTCCAAGAGCACATTGTTTATCTTTAGGTACGGGGATAGTTCTTTACAAACAGTTGTGACTCAGTTTCCTAAATAACCTCCCAGGAGCCCGGACATGGAGGTGCATGCCTTATAAATTTAGTCAATAATATAATAATTTTAAGTTATTGGAGTACATCTTTTCTAGATCCTCTGGAAGTCACTGATCAGATTTTGGAAGTTTGTAGTCTAGCTGAGAAGGAAAACAGTAGACATAGATAGCTAGCAAGCAGTTCTGTGTTGAAATAATGCAGAGAGAGGTGTGGGTAGAAAGCCCCCACTTGGAACGTGGTCCTGGAGGAAAGACAAGGAAGTTGGGAAGAAGTTACAGAACACACTGTTGTTGGAAGAACGAGTGATATGAGCCTGAAGCACAAGCAAAGGCATCTTGTCTGAGGATCAGACAGAAGATGGGTTTGTGTGGAGTATAGTGAGCAAGTGGGAGAGAGCTCAGGACACGAGGTGGAGGTGGTGAGGAGAGGGAGACCTGGTGGAGGCCTCAGATGCTTTGATAACAGCTTTGAATGTGTTGGGAGGCTAGTGGAGTCTTTCAAACAGAGAAATGGCAAAATTTATCCTTCTGTATCACACTGCCTCTCGGATTCTTTAAATTTTAAGACCTCTCATTATTTTATGTACCAATGAAGAGCAATAGAATTGCTATTAAGCTGGGGTATCAAGCTTTCCTTTTTGTTGTTTTTAGTTTTCATTCTGGCTTCAGAAAAGATAAAACATAAAAACAAAAAAGCTGTTTTGGAGACATGAAATACATACATTTTCTAGTGTTCTGTTTGCTTAATTGAGCACAGACTCTAGGGGCACTCTTACAATGAAACCAGCAAGGGATGATTGTGCTTGGACCAGGGAGGTGTGTGAAAAATAGTCCAACTTTGGGTACATATGGGATGAGAGAAAAAGGAACTCTAGGACTTTTGATCTTGGCAACGGTAAGTTGTCATTTACTGAGAGAGAGGAAACTATGAGAAGAATAGATTTGGTGGAGGACAGTCAGAACTTTATTTTGGATATGGGAAAGTTGAGAGTTCTTTTAGACTTCCACAATGTGTGCATGGGAACCCCCCAACACCCCGAATACAATAAGTTCTCTTTATTTGTGGATCCCATGTTTGTGAATTTGCTTTTTCACTAAAATTTATTTATAGCTCCCAAATCAATACACTTAGTGCATTCATAGTCATTCATGACCATATGTGGGATGTTGAAAATTTTGAACTATGTAATGTACCCATTCCCAGCTGAGTTCAAACAAAGCAATACTTTGCCTTCCTGCTCTACCTCTTGCGCTGTAAAGGAATTGTCGATTTGCAGGGCCATTTAGTGCCATTTTTTTGGATGTTTATGGTTTCTCATTTGGTGATTTTGCTATTGAAATAATCCCCAAATATAGTGCAGAACTACTGTGTAGTATGCCTGTGTGTGATAAGACTATTATATTCGTTCTAGGTAAAATATGTGGATACATTTCATTCAGTACTATAGACTGAATTCAATATTAATGAACCAACAATATATGTTAAGTAAGATGTCTTTAAAAACAAACACACATAAAGAAAGGTTATGTATCGATTGGTAGATTAATATGTTATTACCAGAGGCTCACAAGAAACTAACTCTGAATTTCCCCTAGGAGCAATGACTCAGTATTTGCTAATTTTATAATTGTGTAATTTTATAGACCATAACTGCAACAAATAATGAGAATGGGCTACATATATTTTGGACCTCTGGAATTCAAAATGACATTAAGGCTAGACAGAAGTCATCAGCATATACCCACATTTAACAATCCCATTATCCTACTGTTTATATATATTTGAAAGAAACAAGCAAATAATCACAGAGATTGAGAGTGACCATTTAGAAAGCTGTATAATATTTGATAGAACACTGTTAAGGCTGTTGAATATAGTAATAATAAAAATGGAATTGCATTATGTACATCTGTGTTAAAACTTTTTATTAATTTATTTTATTGTATTTTACCTGTCTGTGATAGGTTGGGGGAAAATATCCCTTTTACACGCATAGTGTCAGAAGCATTGCTCTAGAAAATGTTTCCACTTGACCTTGCTCCACCTTCTACATGTCAAGTATCTCTGAACTAGTTATTAGCATAAGACATTTTACAATAGGGGCAAAATATGTTTATACTTCTACTTTTCGCCCTGACAACACATTATTTTTTTAAAATTTTATTTTAATGGTACATTTTAGATGTGCATATTGATAACATTTATCATAGGGAATTTGTACCTGTACATGATGTATCTTGTTGCTTCTTTTTTTCCCATTCCCGTCCCCTCACTCCCTCCTCCCTCCCTATTTACAAAAGCTTTGTTTCCATTTTTTCCTTCCATTTCTTATTTCTCTTGTCCTCTGTTCCTTTCCCCCTCCCTTGTTCCCTTTCCCATTTGGACATTTTCTTCCCTTTCCCAATATAATACATTTTAGTCTTTATTTACACTTCTGTTTCTCACACCAGAGAAACTATGAGGTATTTAAACATGTGTGTCCGATTTATTTCACTTGAGAGTATGGTCTCAAGATGCATCCATTTACCTAGGAATATCTCAAGCTTATCATTCTTTACTGGCAACACATTAAAAAGAACTGACCAAACAGGAAAAGAAACAACTCTTAGATCCTCAGAAAATCCTCAGAGGTTAGAGGGTAAACATTGCTCCCAAAATTGAAGAGCCAGACAGATACGCAGCATCACAATTTAATGGAGCAGAAAACTGTGGGAACTAATGTCATGGTAGGAAAATCTAAACTGTAATTGACAAATTGCTGGAGACTCAATATGGAGAAGTCCAAGAGTTGAAAACTACAGGGGGGAACCTAGCCATAGTAAGGTCCCAATACAGTGGTATCTCGGTTCATGAATGCTTTTGTTTGCAAACAATTTGGTTTGCAAACAGAAGCGTTGGGCAAAATTTTGTTTTTGTTTGCAAACTCTGTGTCAGGTGACAAACATGACCACGGCCATCTTTACCACACAAACACAAACACGGCCATCTTTTCCAAAACTGTGGAACAAATTAAGTTCGCGAACTGAGGTACTGCTGTATTTTTGTGAATTTTTCTGCCAGAATACCCAGCAGGTCTTCAAACTGAAGAAAAATCACCTTGTTCTTCTAGCAGGGGATGGGAGAGAAGGGAAACATTTTGAAACAAGCCAGAGAGCTATTCTGTTGTTCTTACCAAGGCTTATCTGTAGGAAAAACTGTTTTACCAGAGCCAAACCTGCTGAAGTTTTATTCAGGCTCACCTACTTGGGGGAAGACACATAATCCACTTTATTTCTCTCTAGTCATCCTGTCCCACCTAAGTGGGTGTATGTGGTGTGCTAAGAAGCACTGTGGAGTTCAAGGTCAGGAGTACAGGTTCACTAAATTTGGGACCTAATCTGAAGACTTCCTCACTCTCCAAGTACTACCACCAGATTACTAAAGGTGTACAATTCCTTTCCCCATGTGGGGGAAGGGGCAGTGCTGGGGATCGAACTCAGGGCCTCAGGCTTGCTAGGCAAATGCTCTACCACTGAGCTAAATCCCCAAGAACTGTATGGTTTCTTTTACCCACTGTATTGTGTCTACCTGTCAACAAGAAAATTGCAAGGCACACTTTATGAAAGGCAACAAACAAGCAAAACAAAACAAATACCAAAAAAAGTGAAGAGAGTGAACAGTTTGAAAAAGTGAAGGGTCAGATATGGCAGGAGTGTTATAATTATCATATTAAATTTTACAAAATCATATTATGCTAAGGAATTTAATGAAAAAAAGGTAACATGCAAGAACAAATGGATAATATAAACAGAGACATGAAAATTATGAGAAAGAGTCACCCCCCCACCAGAGATCACAAACATTTCCCCAGAAATGAAGAGTGTCTTTAATGAACTCAGAGGATGCACACAGCTGAGGAAAGAGTATCTGAGACTGCAGATATGCAACAGATATTTCCAGACTTTAAAACAAGAAAAAACAAACAAACAAAAAACTGAAAAGCAGAACAGATTATCCAAGAATTGTAAGAAAATGAAAGTGAGAATTTCCTCAATGTCAGACACCAAGGCAACCATTGCTAGGTGTATCATATTTGAACTTTAGAAAATCAAAGAGAAAAAGAACCTTGAAAAAATCAGGGAAAGGGGACAGTATACCTACTGAGGCACAAAAGATAAGAACTGAATCTGACTTTTCCTCTGAAGCTATGGGAGCAAGAGTGGAGTGAAATATTTCAAGGGTTGAGAGTGAAGGAATCACTTTTAAATAAGCAGTTGGAGACATTTAGAAACTTAAAATCCTACAAAATCCTTCAAAAATGAAGGAGAAATACAAATGATGCAGGTAAAGTTTCACTTACTTTCATAATAAAAAACACTCAATAAACTAGGACTATAAAAACTATCTCAATTTAATGAAATTCATTTATGAAAAGGCAAACATAAATACCATACTCAATGGGGAGAGACTGACAGATTTTTCTCTCCAGTCATGAATGAGGTAAGGATGCCTGCTCTTTTCACTTTTATTCAGTGTAGCCCCGGAAGATTTAGCCAGAGAAATTAGTCAAGGAAAAGAAATGAAAGGCATCCAAACTGGAAGGGAAGAAGTAAAATTGATCCTATTTGCAGATGGTATGATTTTATACATATAAAACCCAAAAGAATCCATAAAATCCTGTTAGAAATAATAAATTCAGCAAAATGGCAAAATAAAAAGTCACCATAAAAATTAGTTGCGTTTCTACATACTAACAATGAACAAGCATAGAGGGAAACTGAAAAAATAATCCCCTTTATAATAGCATCAAAAAGAATAAATATTTTAGAATTAACCAAAGAAATGACTTATACTGTGAAGCTAAGATACACTGTTGAAAGAATTAAGAATATATAAATAAATAGAAATATCCCATGCTCATGGATTGGCAAAATAAATACCGTTAAAATTTCCATACTACTTACAGCAAACTGCAGACTCAATGCTGTTTCCTTCAAAACACCAATTATTTCTCCTTTTTCTCCTTCTTCTGCTGTTTCCTCTTCTCCTTGTCCTTGTCTTCCTCCTCCCCCATCTCAAGAAGAGCTACGTAAATGGAGAGACATTCCATATTTAATTTTGCCAAGATGCCAGTTCTTCCCAACATGATCTATAGCTTTAATGTAATTCCATCCAAAATTCCACAAGTTAGTTTGTGAATATTGACAAAATTATTCTCAAATTAAAAATAGCCATCTAGAATAGCCATCTCAGTTTTGAAGAAGTACAAAGTTGAACTTCAATAGTATAAAACTATTTTGTCAAGACAGTATAATATTGGTAGAAGGACATGTAGCCCAGTTGAATGGTATAGAGAGGCTAAGAACAGACTCACACAAATATGGTTAATTATATTTGACAAGAGAACAAAATCAATGAAATGTAAAGACAGCTTTTTAAAACAAATGGACATCCACATGCAAAACAAAACCCAACCAATCAAACAGTAAAACTAAAAACAAGTCCTAATACACCCTTTGTACTCTTCACAAAAGCTAACTGAAAATGGATCATAAACCTAAATGTGAAACATAAGACTATAAAATTTTTAGATGATAACATTGGAGAGAACCTACATGATCTTGCATCTGATGATGACTTTTTAGATACAATAGCAAGGACACAGTCCATGAAGGAAATGATTAATAAGCTGGATTTCATTATAATTGAAAACTGGCTCTGTGAATGACAATGTCAAGGGAAGGAGAAAACAAGCCATGGTCTGGGAGCAAATATTTGCAGAAGAGACATTTTATAAAGGACTGTTATCCAAAATATGGAGAGATTGCTTATGATTAAACAGTAAGAAAATGAACAATCCAACTTAACAGGCAAAAACCTTCACAGAATTCTCATCAAAGAAAATATGTAGATGACCAATGAACATATGAAAAGATGTTCCATATCACACGAGGTGTGATGAAATATATGGAGTTTAAATTTTAAAAATTATTACAATTAAAGACATATTGCCACTAATCTCGCTCAAAATATTCTGCTTCACTTTGAACACACTTATACCGGCACTCTTGCCACTTTCTGAAGCAGTGCTTGAAGTCCTCTTTTCTGAGTGTCTTTATGAGGCGTGACCAAAAATACGTGAACATTGCCTCTGAGAGCCATCCGAAGAAAGACAAGCTCATAAATACACTGTGACGTGTTATCATCCATCTTGTTCACACCACCTCTGGCACTGTGAGATTCTGGCCTTTCCCCAAAATCAAAATGACCACAGAAGGTAAACATGTTGAATTGATTTTGGGCTTTGAGGCAGCCACTACAGCACAACTAAAGGCACTCACAAAAGAAGACTTCCAGAAGTGCTTCAGCAAGTGGCAAGAATGATGGTACAAGTGTGATCGAAGTGAGGGGGAGTGTATCAACCTCCAGTGCCATGAAGATATAGAGTAGTAGGAACTCTCATTCACAGTTGGTGGGGATGCAAAATGGTGCAGCTATTTTGGAAGGCAGTTGGTAGCTTTCTAAAAAATTAAACACGCCTTTACCAGAAGATCTAGTATTTGCACTCCTTGGCATTTATCCAAGGGAGTTAAAAATTTATGTCCACGCAAAAATCTGTATATGAGCACTTACAGAAGCTGTTTTTCCCATAAAGCAACAAGGGTGTTCTCCAGTAGGTGAGTGGCTAAACTGCGGTGTTCATGGACACTGCACTATTATTCAGTGTTAAAAGAAAATGGGCTGTGGAGCCATGAAAAGATATGGGAGAACCTTAAATTAGTATTACTGAGGGATAACATTTGTACCAGTACATGATATATCTTGCTGCTTCATTTTTTCCCATTCCCATCCCCTCCCTTCACTCCCTCCTTATTTATAAAAGCTTTGTATATCTAAAATGTACCATTAAAATAAAATTTTAAAAAAGACTGCCCACACCAAATGTTCCTCTATACAAAAATTAAAAAAATGTTACTAAGTGAAAGAAGCCGATCTTGAAAGGAAAAGTAATGTATGATTCCAACTATATGGCATTTTGAGAAAGGTAAAACTATGGAGACTGTAAAAAGATCATTAATTGCCAGGGGTTAGTGGAGAGAGAGGGATAAAGAGGCAGAACGCAGACTTTTAGAACACTGAGCATATTCTGTGTGATACTACAATGGTGGATACATAAGATGTATACTATAGAAACTCAGAGAATGTACCTTGTCAAGAGTGAACCCTAAATTGTTGACTTTATGTAAGTGATGTGTCCATGTAGTTCATAAATTGTAACAAATATAATACTGTAGTGAAGGGTGTGAATAGAGCAAGAATGTGTATGCACGTATGCACATGGGTGTGGAATCAGAGTGTACATGAGAATCTTCTGTACTTTACCTTTGATTTTGCTGTAAAGCTAAAACTACTCTAAAACTAAAGTTAAAAAAAATTCTAAAATGAACAAGAGAACCAGTGAGATAAAAGGTCAAGACACGTGGGCTAAAATTTGCTCTTCAAATTGTGGGCTGTACTCAGGCAGCATTGCTGTACTTTGGGAACCTGGTGGAAAAGCAGAATCTCAGACCACACCACAGGTCTACCGAGTTACAATCTGGATTTTTAACAAGATCCTATGTGAGCCATACACATACTAAATATATGAGAATCACTGAACTAGAGGTGCATGGTTATGATCAAATATACATTTACAGATGTAAATTAGTAGACTCACAGTGCCTGTCTCAAGAATTCAAAACACCAGCAGGGTCAGCTGGAGATGGGAGTTCATGTGGATACTTGCACCTGGCAGAGGATGTATTATTTATTTTGCTGGTTTGGAAAAAGCAAAGACTCATAATTTTCTAAATCCACAGAGCTGGCAGGCAGCAGCCCAGTGCCTGCTACAAGTCCTCAGCAAGAACCTTCAGGACTCCAAGTCAGGACCTTAGGACTTGGGCTCTTTTCATTCTGTGTTCAATTCTTCTGACTTCGTCTGCTTGCAGGACTCTTTATCTTCTTTTTTTTTTCCCCCTCGCAGGACTCTTCTTAGGCTTTTTAGTGATGAAAAACTTAGCCATCTTAACAGATTTCTTAATATCTCACCTTAGAAGAATAAGACATTGGGACTTTATCAGTATTCTCCACACTAGAGAAAGAGCGTAAGGGTTTATCGTAGATGGAAAGGAAATATTCTCCTGATGATGGTGCAGGGTCTGAACAAAACCTTGAGAGGATACTGACCAATTTCTATTCCCAAGGCAGCTCAAGAGAAGTCTGTGTTCTATTTTAATCAAATCTTCACCGTCCTTGGACAAATGTTCTGTCCCAGAGGACCCTGATCTCTGTCTGTCTGAGGGGAAAATGTTGTGGGCAATTAAATTAAATTCAAATATATCTTATCAAATCAAAATACATGTCAGTAGCATCATCTTTATAATACACCTTCAGAATCATTAGGAAACCTGATGTCTCTGTCAGCAGAATAGTCAAGCCAGATTTGCTCAGTTTGGCATCGATCCTCTACATTGAAAGGAACACACACTGCTGGGTTCTGGGAGGATTGGGGTAGGGGCCAGGTCCTTGGCACCTTCACTGTCTCCTCCCGGCAGAACAGTCTGGAACGACGAAGAGAGGAACATGGAACTAAAAGACAGCCAGAAGTCGTGATATTTAAAAAAAAAAAAAAAAAGAAAAGAAAAGTTGTGATACAGTAAGAAGGGCGCCGGAGGCAAGAATCTCTGTTGGCCTCAGGTGAGAAGGCTGACAAAGATGTCACTCACAGTCATTGTCCACAGAAAATGCTGGAAAGTTGCAAGGAACTAAGACAGACTCAAAGTATGGAATTGTGGATTGAATGTAGAAGAAATGGAAAAGGCCAAGCAGGGTTTTTCACATCCAGAGGTAGCTACACTTAGATATTCTGGGTTAAGCTCCCAAACTAAACACAACTTGTAGGATTTCTCTTGACTCAGTGTCTTCCAAAATGTTCCAGAGTTGCCTCTGGCTGTGGGAACCATTTTGGGGCTTTACGGTGCTCTCTCTTGAGGGGACAGTCAGCAAGAGCAGTTGTGTCACAGAGTCTTCCTAAGACGGCGGCTTGGTTGAAGAAAAATGAGGTGGGAAAAGTATCCCTGGTACCATACTTTCAGTAAACAGAGAAGTTATGCAGAGAAAAACATGTACCTGCTGGGACTGTGCCTAGCATCGCTTCCCTCCCTGTACTCTTCATGATGCTAGGTCATGGACTGGAAATTTAGGTGAGCTGACATCCTCCAACCTCCAGACACACACATGAGAGAATCTGACACAAGCTGAAGAACCAGAGAGAAACTCTGTGTAGTCCTTTGTGAGTTGATTCCGGGGCAGGTTGGACCTGCCTTCATTCAAAGATGAAAAATAGTTGCTTCTATTAAAGAAGAAATAATACATAGCCAACATCCCTAGATGTTAATTTTTAAAAGATGTCTGCATATGTGTGAGGAAAAGGCAGAGTTAGGAAAACGGATAACTGAATGAATGAAGAAAGGAGATGGGAACTGTGATTAGAATAAGAGGGAAAAAATTGGGTGACATAATACGAAAACGTTGATGGAGATTTTTTTTTCCCTGTGAATTGATAATGGTAAATTACCATAGAAGGAAAAAATAACAATATTGCTAGCAGGATGAAAATAGCTGCTCTTGGGGTGAGTGTGACATTCTCATGGTGGGAGAGCCTTTCCCAAAGTGGTAGATGCCTGGTGGATACAGAGATGGTTGAGGACAATGTGATTGCTCTGTTAGGTGTGCTGGGAGGGGACTGCCCCACCAACCTCTTAGCTTTATTGTGGAGTTTGTCTGTTGAGCGAGGGGTGTGCTGTGTGTCCCGCAGACTCCTGAACAGCACGGCCTGGGCCTGGGAGCCAACACCAGAAGCAAGGGCAGGGAGGTGCATGCAGGAGACACCAGGCTGGACGAGCTTCCAACCGAGCATGCTAAAACAGACCTATCAGGAACAAACCCAAAATCTAACAAACAGTGATTCTGGACTTGTGGAATAACTTGTGATTAAATGATAAAAGACTAAAACAAAATAATGACACAAAAACAGGCGCAACTTCTGGAATGTCATCCTGCTTAGGAAGCAGCAGGATTAAGTGATTATTTGGTGTGATTGTGCCAAGCTAGGAATCTGTTTTGTTAGAGCAACTCATTATACTTAAACGAGAAAGAGATAAAGAAAATGCTTTGCAAGCACAGGCAACACAAGCAAAAATAAACAGGTGGCGATGCTCCAAACAAAAAGCTCTGGCAAAGCAACCAACAAAACGAAAATGCAACCAAAGGATTAGGAGGATATAGTTACAAACTGTATCTCTAATAAGAATTTATAATGTCCATCATAAAGAACACACAGGCAGTTGTACAGCAAACAACAACACAATTCAAATAACCCAGTTAAAAATAGGTAAAGGATTTGAACAGACAGTTCTCCAAAGAAGAATCCCAAATGGGTAATATGTAAAGGCGCTCAGTATCACTAATAATTGGGAATACGTAGATCAAAGCCACATTGAGATATCACCTCGCCTCTGTTCGGATAAAGGTGAGGGTTGGTGAGGATGTGAAGCAAAAGGAAGCCTTGTATATTGCTGGTGGGGATGCGTATTGGTATAGTCACTATGGAAAATATTATAGAGGCTCTTCAGAAGAATTACCATGTGATCCAGCAATCTAGCTATTGAGTATATAACCAAAGGAATTACAATTGGTATCTTAAAGAGATTATCTTCATTACTCGCAACAGCAAAAATGAAGGAACAGTCTAAATGTCCATCAGATGAATGCATAAATAAATTACATACACACACAATAAAAATTTCTTTGGAAATTGTCATGGTGAAATGTCACAGTCTTTAAAAAGGAAGTCTTGCTAACATGGGTGTATCTGGAGGGTTGTGCTAATTGAAATAAACCAGACACAGAATGATGTGCTATATGACCTCATTTATATGTGAAATATAAACTCTTCAGTCTCATAGAATTGGAGAGTGGAATGGTGGTTGCCAGGGGCTGGAGGGAGGGAGGAATAGGAGAAATGATGGTTAACAGTACAGAATTTCAGTTTTACCACACAAATAAGTTCTGAACATCTATGTAATATAGTCAATATAGTGCCTCTCATACTTACAACTAGCTAAGAGAGTAGGCCTTATGTTCAGTGTTTTTACACAAACACGCATGCGCACAGATGATGATGATGATGGTGGTGGTGATGATGTTGAGGAGGAGGAGGAGGAAGAGAGCAGGAGGGAGCTTTGGGAGATGATGGATACTTGCATGACCTTGAAGGTGTGGAAAGTTGTATACTCATCCTTAAACTCATTGAGATGTTTACATTAAATATGTACAGCTTCAAGAAAAAGATAACACCTTGGTTTAAATGAAAAACTACAGAAAACTGATTAAGTGGTGGCATGATCGTGCACCCGAATATTATGAAGCCATTTATATCATGATATGGAAGATAATGATATATGTTAAGTTAAAAAGCAGACTGTAAAACGATGTGCAGTGAAATCTGTGCCCTCCCCATTCGCTTCTATTCACCACTTACCTGCTTCCTCTTTTTCTAGTTGGTCTCTCAAGAGAGATAGAATAGAATAATGGGAAAGTGATGCGTGGAGTCAGATATTGTTGGATTTATATCCAAGGTCTATTTTAGAAACATTTCTTCATCTCTCTTTGCTCCTCTTGTCTCATTTTAACATGAAAATACTACTAATGTCTCTCTTACCTAGCTATTGAGAAATAAAAATAAAGGTTTTACCCATGTAAAACCTTCAGCAGAGTACCTGCATACAATAAATGCATATCAAAAGTTAACTTAAAATATGTATTACATACAAATATAGACAAAGTTGATCGTATTTCATGATTTTTATCTTAACGATATGTTATATATGCTTTGAATTTCTTTGTACTTTTTGATTTTTCTAAACTTTCTGTAACAAACACTTTTTCTTTATGCTGATAAAAATATATACAATACATAATTGGAAAAATGGAAAGATAACTCGAATTCATAGAAAGTGTCAGAAATAAAACACAGGTGTATTATTTATCAGGTGTAGCCAAAACTTATTGACTCAGTGAGATTGACTTAAAATGTTGTAGAAAGATACATAAACCCAAATGAGATAAAAAACACAGTGGTTGCCATAACAATATCATAGTTTTCAAAGAAAGGTCATTAAATGGGGTATAGAATATCTTTTAAAAAATATGATCCACAAACATGTCAAGTAGTCTGTATTCCAAATAACAGATAATGAGAATATATGAGGTCAATCCTTTATATGTCAAAATATGTAAAGACATCAATTGGCGGAAAAGAGTAGCTAGAGATTTTAACCCATCTGTCACAATCTTTGACAAAATGATTATACAAAAGTGTAGTGATCAAGAGGTGAAGAAGCCAGGCGTAGAATCTTGAGTTAACCACCAATTTGCTCCTTTTAGGTGAACAATTGGCTTCCTTCAGCCTCAGTGGCCTGGCCTGTCAAGTGAGTCCATATATGTCCTCATATGGAGAAGCTGCTTGTTAGACGGGTACTCGAGGGAACTCTGGGTGGGTGGATGAAGCTTAGCTGAAGAAAAGGCCCTCAGAGTACTTCAGGCTTGAAGGATACTTAGGTTTATTCTGGGAACATCAAGAGGAAGGAAAATTTCCCCTTAATGTAAGAAAATTTACTGTATGAAAGACATAAAGACATAAAAAAGCAGGCGAATGTCTGTTGCTGTGTAAATTATTATTGTTTTTAGAGGACTCCCTCCGCCAAGAGTGTTGGTATAGTAACACAAGCAACAGCTGGACTACCGGCAGAAAATCTTGAGAGATGTTTGTGCTTGTAATGGGACTGTCGCTAGGAATGGCCGAGAGCCCTGGGGAGACTCTGGGGCCACCTCTAGGCTGCAAGTCTCACTACCTGCCTTGAAGACCTCACTTAGCCCCGGAACCCCCTAGTTTTCTCACCTATAAAATGAAGTTACTAATGGTTTCTAGTATGTGGTTATTAATAAACCCTGTGTAATAGGTTCTTCTCAATTTTTAAAATGATGATAAAATGCACATCATAAAATTTATCATCTTAAATTGTTAAGTGTATAAATGGCATGAAATATAGTCATGATGTAGGCAGCTACCATCACCACCCATTTCTATAACTGTTTCATTTAGCAAAACTTAAACTCTACCCATTCAGCAGTAGTTCCTTTATTTCCCCTTCTCTGCAGCTGCTGACAACCACCATTCTACCTCCTTTCTCTACGAATTTCACTGCTCTAACTACTTCATGTAAGTAGAATTATACAACATTTACATTTTTATGACCTGCTTATTCTGTTTAGCATAATGTGTGCAAGTTTTATGGCATTTGTATTGTAGGATGTGTCCGGATTTCCATCTCTTTTAAGGCTGAATAATATTCCAGTATATGTATAGACCATGTTTTTCCTAGCCAGTCTTTCTATGGGTACTTGAGTTACTTCCACGTTTTAGCTATTGTGAATAATACTACAATGAACGACAGTGTACTTTCCCTTTGAGATCCTACCTTCAGTTCTTTTGGGTCTATAACTGGCAGTGAGATCACATGGCAATTCAAAATTTAAGCTATTGAGGAACTGCCATATTGTTTTAGCTCAGGGCTACACAATTTTACATTTCCACCCATGGTACACCCGAAGTTCTAGTTTCTCCATTTGCTCAGTGTGACCTTTAATCATGTCAAATTGTCAATGTCAACTTGATTGGATTAAGAAATGCCTAGCAGGTAAGGATGGGTGTGTCTGTGGATGACTGGCACATAGGCTAGCACACTGAAGGAGGAAGACCCACCGTGGTTGTGGTTGGCACCAACCAATAGGCTTGCAGCCTGGATAGAATAAGAAAGAGAAAGAAGGAACACTGTGCATGTTTGAAGAGCCTGCTTGAGGAGACGCGTCTTTTGCTGCCTTTGCCTTTGGACATCAATCTCCAGTTTCTTCTGTTTTCCAACATAGACCTACATCAGCAATTCACCAGGGAGCTTCTGGGTCTGCAGCCTTGGATTGGTGCTGTGTCCTTGATTCCTTGTTCTCTGGCTTCCAGTGTCCTAAGCTGAGCAACTACTGGATCCTCCAGCTCTCCAGTGCACAAACAGCTCTTGTGGAATTTCCCACCTCTTGTCTTACAGGCTACCTGATAAATCCTTTAGCATATTTATACATATGTTTTCTACCAATTCTGTTCCTGTAGAGAATCCTAACAATATACTCTACCTGTATTTGTTGTTTTCTTTTCTTAAAATTAATTTTATTGGTACATTTTAGATATACACAATGATAGCCTTCATCATAGGGAATTTGTACCTGTAAATGATATATCTTGCTTCTTCCTTTTCTCCCCCCATTCTCCTCCCCTTCCTTCAAACCCTTTTCCCCTCCTTATTTACAAAAGCTTTATTTCCATTTTTTCCTTCTATTCTCTTTTTTCCTTTTTCCATCTTTCCTCTCTCTTCCCCCTGCCTAGTTCCCCTTCCCATTCAAACATTTGCTTCCTCTTTCATGATATCTATTATACTTTTTGGTCTTTACTGGTTTCTCACATAGAAAAACCACGTGATACTTAAACATGTGCATTCGTATACTTGTTATTTTCTGTATTTAAAAATATTAGCCATCTTAATAGGTGTAAGATGGTACCCCAGTGATTTTGATTACATTTTCGTAGTGGTTAGTGATATTGAATATCTTTTCATACACGTATTGGCCATTTGTACATCTTCTCATCGTAAGCTCCTTAACATGTTTAAGGAGATAACATATGTAACATGCTCAGAACAATCATTGGCATGTGTTAATTAGCTGCTGTTATTGTTGCTATTTTTGTCATTATCTCAACAAGAAGCTATGCCCATACCTTGGAATTTAAAGGAACCATTAAAACATTTGAAAGAAGGTGACATTTGGATTAATTTTACATCTCAAAAATAATTCCGACCCCACTGTGGTGAATGGATCAGGGGGATGTGAAATTGGAAGAACATTAACAAGTCGGTTTCCTTTGTATCTCCTCATGGTGGATAATGAGAATTGGCTCAACCTGATGTTTTATTTTACTTTGTTCATTTTCCACAGATATGCTGTTGCAAATAGTGGCATGAAGAGCCAATGCTGTAGGAGGTATTTAAAGGGCAGTCAAATACATTGCGGCTATGTTGATGCCTGGACACCCTGCATTTTGTTAACTTTACTTTTCTGGGGAGGCCCCCTGACTAATGCAAACCATCAGCATTATTTCAGGAAGCACAGTAAACATTTTAATCTTTGTGGCCTGATCTTGATGGAAAACAGATAAACCAAATCTCCCTTCTGCTGCAAAACAATCAATATCAAAGAAGAAATGAAAAGCACTTAAGCCCATCTTCCTGAATGGGTGCTCCCAAGAAACACAGGAATGATTTTTTTCTTGGAAATATCATCTTGGGGATTTGAATCTTTTATATAACAATAACAAAAGGTTCAGAAAGGAGATTAAGGGCCGAGTCACTGGGAAGGATGTAGAGCGTAAGGTCACTGCTGAGGTGACAAAAATAAAAATATTCCCTTAGAAAATGTGAATTAGTAGAAACATTGCTATTTGTGAAGTATCAAGGGCAGCAGGATGAGGGTAACCCTTACGATATGGAAGAGGTGGGTTTCTCTTTGTTACTTTGTTGTGATGTCTGACAGACCTTTCACTTCCTCCAATTTAAGGTATCAGCAGATAGCTGAGATGTCGCGATAAAGCACTTCATCACATTCAATCATCACGGTACATGGAGTCAAATCATCCTCTGCTATCACTCAGCCATCGCCTTTTTTGACCTATCCAATATTTCTCATTTTTAACAATTTTTCCTTTGCCTTTTGTGTCTCAACACCTTTCTGAATTTTCTCTTACGTCTCTATCTTCTTTTCCTAAATGTCCTTGGCAGCCCTCACTCTTTGGCTATCTATCTCTTAGTTCCTTCTGTTTTTCAAGGTTGCAATCTAGCCGGCTTGCTTGTTGTCTCGCCCTACGTGTGCTCCTCACACACTTTCCCCTGAGCTTCCTCATGCTTTCTCTGCTGTCGCCGTTAACCATGGTTCTCCAATTGTCATTCTTTACTCTAATTCCCCTCCTGAGCTCCAGACTCATAAACTACAAATATCTCCATGGGGATGTTCTGTGGACATCCAAAATTCAACAAGTCCAAAATTATAATTTTCCCTAAAAAACTGATCTGATCTTACTGCTCACTCAGTCCTCATGTCCCAGCTCTTGTTGTTTTTTTTTTTTTAATCTTGTAAACCTTTGACTCTTGTGTCTCCATCCATCTATTTCATGAATGAACAAATCCAGTTGTCCGTACATTCCAAGTTGTTCTTTATCCATCTGCTTCTATTTCCACTCAGGCATCAACCTTCTCTCTCCCTGGGATCATTTCAACAGCACCTCCTTTGGTCTCTGATTGCAACCTTGCTTCCTAGACCGTTATTTGCTTTTCTAAAATGCAAATTCAATTCCATTGTCATCAACCACTACTTTCAAACTTTTTATTGTTTCCAAGTGCAGCTCTATGCCACACAACAATGTTGGTGTCAACAGTGTACACCGTATATGATGGTGGTTCCATAAAACTGCAATGCAACTGAAAAATTCTTGTCATCTAAGAGCTTTGTAGCCGAGGTAATGGCATAGGGCACTGCGTAACTCACATGCTTCTGGTGATGTAAACGAATCTATCACACCGGTGGTTCTATAAAAATATAACAAATAAAAATGACTGTGTTACTGGCTCCTGTATTATTGTTCTTTTTATCATTATTTTGAGTGTACTCCTGTTCTTAAAAATAAGTTTACTGTAAATCACTATGTCATGTTATGCTAATAGCAGCTGCATCTGTTTTGTGTTTACCAAGTTTCTGGGTTGCATCAAGAGACCACACGGAGTGGTTGACCTGAATGCTTTATATTTGGGAGAGTATATGGTGTGATTCTGGCACAGTGATGAGTCATGTACAACACATTTCTCAGAACACGTCCAATATTTGAGTAACACATGACTGCACTCTCAAGAAAAAGCCCAGACTCTTGCAAGTGGCATATAAAGCCTTACCTCTTGCAGTTACTTCTTGATCAACTCTGCCTTTAGTCTTACTAGACTAGTTGAATGTTTCATGATCTCTTTCTTAATTTTTTTCTCTTTGAATCCTTTTTCCTTCCCAGGCCTCTCATTTGACGGCCCAGCTCTTCCTTAACCTTTTACTTTTAGCTCACATAGTACTACCTCCCAACCTTGCCATCCCAGACCAGGTGTGACAGTTTGGATCTTGAGCATCCCGCAGGGCTGATATGTTGAAGCCTGGTCTCTGGCCTGCAGCGCTACTGGGTGGTGGGGCACCTTTAGAAGGTGGGCCTTAGAAGGAGAAGTTAGGTCACTGGGACCTGCCCTTGAAAGGGACACTGGGACCCTGGTCTCTGTGTCTCTCTCTCATCTCAGCTCTCACCATATATTCCTAGCTGTGACATGCTGTCTTGTCACAGGCTCAAAAAGCAGTGGCGCAAAGTGACTGTGGACTAAAATCCATGAGCTGAAATGAATCTCTGCTTCTTTCAGTTGTTAATCACAAGCATTTTGTGACAGGGGCAGAAAGCTGACTGACACACTCAGTCCTTATCATGCACGTTCACAGTTCTCTACAGCTTCCTTCTGAAGCACTTAGAACACCGTGTGGTAATTGCTTATATTTTAAAATTTCTTCCTAAAGCTCTAAACTCCTTGGAGATCGATAACGTTATGATTATATCTGCACCATGTCGGTAGTTCTGGGCTCAGAGCAGGTGTTCAAAGAACATTTCTGGTAGAAGAAGAGAGAAGGAAGAGTGAGTCTGTGACCTTAAGAGACTACTTAGTCCTCAGTAACTGAATTTTCAGAGTAGATGACATTAAGTACATTCCATATGAGTTTCCAACTGTGCTTAATTTCTTTCATGCTATGTTGAACACAGAATTAAGCGCAATTATTACATGAATAAAATAGTTTTAAAATGTGTGAGAGGCTGTGTATCTATTTTGCAATCTGGACATAACAAAGCTATGTAAAGTTTAATATGACTAACACAATCTCGGGATTTCTTTCCCCTAATATTTTTATCTCAGTGTCCTCTGACCTGACCTGTGTGCAGGTACACAAGTCACACGCTCTGTCTTCATATCCCTCTATGGTTAGACTTTCTTCAGTTCCTCTTGATTTCACCTACCAAATATCCACTTGATCATTCTTCAATCACAGGATTTTGGCACACACCCTTCCCTTGGCTTGGTGAGCATTTCTTTCTAACTTTTACTTAACATCCACATACCTATCAGTTCTCAGCTCACAGTGTTAGCTTCTCTCAGATATTTAATTGATTTTTCTGCTTCAGTCATTTTCCTCTATTTGTGCTTTCATTTTTTCTTTACTTCTCAGAAATATGAGCATATATATATGGTGTAATTGATAAATACTGTCAATGTTTAAATACAGAATAATTACAGTAAAAGACACATTGTCATTAATCACCCTCAGAAGACCTCCCTTGCTTCAAACACACCAATCCCGTCCTTTTACCACTTTCTGAAGCGGTTCTGGAAGACCTCTTTCATGAGTGTTTTTAGCTTCACTATTGTGGCTGCTTGAAGATCCTGAATTCGTTCAAAATGCTTACCTTTCACGGTGATTTTCACTTCAGGGAAGAGCCAGAAGTCACACAGTACCAGATCCAGGAAATAAGGACACACCTTAATGTTTTTCTGAGCCTGCTTTTCCACTGGGTGGCACTTAGTAGCAGCATTCAATGAATTTTGTCACACTTTGGAAAAAACATTCACCTAAAAGGGTTTCCAGAGCGGCTTCAGAGAGTGGCAAGGACAATGGAATAAGTGTGTCTGAAGAGAAGGGCTACAGTGAGGGTGATTAATAGCAATATGTCTTTTACTGTATACATTTTTAAGCATTTAAACATTCATCACATATTTTTATCTCTCTCTCTCTCTATCTATCATCTATCTGAATAGTGAGTATTTGTTTGGTACTTAGTCTCTATAACATACATTCTATAAAAATGGAAACTTTTTAACACTTTTGCTCAACAATAGATTATCAGTGTTTATGATATTGCCTTCCACAGAGTGGGTGCTCAGTACATACTACCCACATTGCACTATTTCTGCTAACGTCCCCCAAGGCAGGCCGAGCCTGTCCCTGCCCCCCTGGCCTGTTGTGCATGGTGCGGTGTCTTTCTACCCACCACCTGTCAGCTCCTCCAGCCTGAAAGCACGGAGGAGCAGCACGGGAGGTGGAAACTTCTTGCTTACCCTTCCCTTAGTCCAGGTTTCTGAAAAGGAGAGAAGCTCACCTGCCAGCACTTTATCAAGAATTCGGACACAGAGGGGCACCAACGAGGGAAGAGGAAGACTTGAACAGAGGACAAAGGGGAGGAAGAAAGGGGATGCACTGCCAAACCGATCAAAGCTTTATAACGAACACAGCTGATGGCTTGAATCAGGAAAGTCCGTGTGGACCGAATCTCAAGACCGTCCATACAGAAAGCATTAGTTTGTCTGCCAGCTCCCTTCCACAGCCACCTCTCGTTGATCAAGCCTGCTCCACGGGCACAACCTCCTTCGTACCTCTAGGCTGCACCAACAGACTCCACCTGGCAATTGCTGAGGCGGCCGTCGCCCCTGTTAGTTCAGCCTGGCAGTGACCTTTCTTCCCTCTCTGGAACTCCTTGCAGGGCTCCTGACTGGTGATGGTGGAGGCAGCAGCAGGGAAGCTGCTTCATGGCTACCTGGCTGCACGAGTGTTTGTTAGGCAGACACTGCCAGGAAGCAAGACATGGATCCAGTTCGCACATAGATCGAGTGGGGACAGACCATCCCTAATGTCACTTAGCTATTTCACACTTCCTAATGATGTCCAGGTTTCACTTGGTGTACAAGATGCCCTCAGTTCTTCCTTGAAAGGAAAACTTCAATTGGTGACAAGTTTCAACATACTGAAAACTCTTAAAGAGAATCAGTAAACCAAACTAGACTTAGTTCATCCTGAGATTTTAATCTATAATTGTTAGTTTCTTCCTCTACCGTCCATTATACATTTACCTTATTCTTAGCTAGTAATGTGAATAGTCTGAGTTGCTGGCCTGGCGAAGTGACACTAATTTTCATTCTGAAGGTCTGTCCTTGACTTGTCTTGCTTCTCTTGAGGCATGGTTTCTACAGTGGCCCGTCTAGAGTAGGCACCGGATCACTAAGGATGTCCTGGTGATTCCTCTGGCCTCCCTGTGTAGCTGCTTTAGGTCCTTATGGTGACCAGGACTGATTGCCTAAGAATTCCAGTACTTTTTCTTTGCCTCCTTGTTTACTGTCATGGGGAGCACAAAGTGGCCATGCCTATATTGTATCTTCCAGATCACAGATCAGTAGCTCCCTTGTTGTGTCCTCTGGCTGAAGCCTAAGGATACAAGACAGAGATGCTCACACTCCACAGAGAGGTCACTGGAGCGATAGGGATAGGGACCACTTTTATTTCCATGCTTTATTTCTTGGACTTGTGTACGCTAGACATTGGGAGCATGATTCACTATATTGAGTGTTGGCTTGGTACATATGCTGCAAGCTGGGAGTGTCCTCATTTCTGTAAGGTGTAGTTTCTGAGCAGCCATGTCAGCCAAGCACGTAACAAGTCACTCTGCTCTTCTACGGGGCCGTTGCTTCTGAGAGATAGCGTACACAATGAGACTAGTGAAATAAATTGCTACACAATCTGACCTACCAAGTGCATTGGCTGCAGTTCTGACTAGCAGCATGGTATCCCTGCACCAGTTTTGTTTAGAGTCACCCCAACATAAATTCACCCCATGGTCTGAAATGTAGTAGCAGTCTATTTTCTGCTGCACCAACACAGTTCAAGAAATACCCATAAACTAAGCCTAAATTCTTTTTTCTGTATTCACTTAATCACAGGGAAATCTGAGGAGGTCAAAGATAGAGTTGCAGGGTAGTTATTATTACAGCATTTGTACATGACTTGGAATTAAGGCATTTGCTCTCAACTTTCTTTTTCTTCCGGGTCTGCTCAGACCCAACTCAGAAACATGACTTTATCCTATAATGTGTTGTTGCCATCTGTCTCTTAGTCTATCAGTTGGTAGAAAAACATCTATAATGAACAGCTACAGTAGCTCCATCATCTTTATCTCATGCTTAAAAGCCCAGACTGTGTGAGGGCCCCGAAGTTTCTACTGAGCTGACTTTTAGATGCAGAGTGGTCTCTGCAGGTGGCCTGGTTTTGCTCCAGAATACTAGGGACCTGTGCTGTGCATTTCCTACTGCTAGAGATGCTATAGATTATTCTTATGCAGCATGAATTCTTCTAAAACCACTAGGTCTCATCATCTTGCCTGATATGAGGAACATTTGGTAGGTTTCAATCAAAATTAAAAAAATTTCATGTTGCACATGAAAAACACTCATATGGTGCAAAAATAGTTGATTATTTAGGGTGATCTAGAAGAACAGAATCAATAACACACGTATAATTATGCAAGGGGAGTTGATTAGGTAGGCTCACAGGATCAAAGCTGAGAGACTCCACAGTGGCTGTCTATGTGATCAGAAGTGGAAGAATTCACAATGGCTGTCTGCACTCTGGAGTATTGGAGAATCTAGTAGTTTCTCTGCCAAAGAAAATGGGAGCCATAGAATGAAGGATCGAGGATGCAGCACCAGTTCAAGGTTGATGGCCCAGAAGCTCACCATCAATTCACCATGCCAGTCCCTGTTGGAAAGCTGAAGAAACTGAAGATCAATATCCAAAGGCAATTGCAAAGACGGAATTCTTCCAATAAATATGGGACAAAATAAACATTTCTAACTCGCATCCTCAGTGACCCACTTCTTCTGACCAAACTCCCATCTATGAGTGCAAGACTTTGGGGGACATCTTAGATCTAAGCATAGCCATAGAACTTCCAAAATCCAAAGAGCTGTTACTGGAACCCTACGAGTATCACCCATGTGACACCCCTGAATATTCATAGTTTTTCCAAGTGCTCCATCTCTCATGGCTCAAATGTGGAGTTCTTCTAAGAGTCCACTGGGGGTCTCTCCTTTGTACCGTTTTGTGATGCTGGAGATTTAGCTCTGACAGAACTGTGTCTGCACAACGTCTCTTCCTACACCACAATCAAAACAGGTGCTCGGAGGAGAAGTCTGCACAAGCACCCCTATTCTGGGGAAACCCTCTCCGGAAATGCCAAACCTGCTTACAACAACATCCTAAACACCATACTGATGTCCTCAAGACTAATCCTCTTCAAAGATCTACTGCTCTTTGAACAAAGATGTGATTTTCCCAAAGCACAAGTGATGCCTAGAACTGTGGTTCCTTTATCTGATGTGGTTTCATAAGACAACTTTCTGTTTGAAGGAAGTAACAGAGGAATTCTGTTATTTCAGAGGCATCGGTGGACATATAGAGCCTTTTTCCAGAGTCTGAAAAAAAAAAAAAAACCATGATGTACTTATTCAATTTCTTCCTTCTACAAGGTCAATCAAAAAGGGAAGGGAAGGTCTCAAGTGAAGAATAAATGTCCAACAGTATTAGATCAATTTCAAGAGACCTTTAAACTTTAGTTTAGGTCTGGAGACCTGCTCAGTTTTTTGCGACCTTCACTGTGTCCTAAGAGAGCTGATCTATTCTGTGAGTCTTAATGCTGTTACTTGTCATAATTCCTAATTGCTGCTGGTTGCTTGGCTCAGTCCTGCAGCAGCTGATAGAAATTCTAAATAGGATTCCATCTCCCGGGCTGAGTGTCAACAATATAAGCAGGTTAAATGCTCCAAGTTACACTGGATTTTTGACCTAATGTTGAAAAGAAATGGGGCATTCCTCAAGCATAAAGAGAAAACTTCAAAATCCAACAATAGCAAGTATATATTGATTTTGTACCAAATGCCAGGAACTAAGCATTTTACAAGCATTATATTGATTAGTTCTCAGAGTCATCCCTATGAGGTGTATTCTATTATTATCTCCATTTTATAGATGAGAAAATTGAGATCAAGAGATACTATTACACAAAGTCACACAAAGTCACACACTGAATAGATATCAGAACTAAGACTGCTTTTAAGCTGCCTGAGGTTGGAGTTTATGCTCTTAATCCCTTCATGTAGGCCGAAGAGATGGGGCATTATGGTTTAGCTATAAAATGTTCCCCCATGTCCTAATGTGTGAGGAAGGTGATCGGGTCATGGAGTCTTATAGCTGACTTGTTGTTAGGAGGTGGGGCTGGTTGGAGGCAGCTCACTGGGGGCGTGGCACAGAAAGGTGTGTTTTCCGCTCAGATTCCTCCCTTTGTCTCTGCTTTCTGGCCACCAGGATATGAGTAGCTCTCCTCTGGTTGAGTCTTGTACCAGGACCTTCTTCCTGCCTTGGAGCCAGTCAGCCAGGGACTGGAACCATGAGCCAAAATATGCCTGTCAGCCTTTACCTTGTGGGTGCTGGGTATTGTCTCTCAGAGATGAAAAGTGACCAAGATAGGCGGGTTCATATTGGGAGGGCTTTCCTTCTGTCAATGTTGTGGTCGATAATCTAATTTCATCCTGATTTAATCTCTTTTTTTTTTTTTTCTTTTTTGTGCCGGGGATCGAACTCTGGGGTTTGCGCTTGCAAGGGAAGCACTTTAACCACTGAGCTAAATCCCCAGCCCCTCCTGATTCGGTCTTGAACTTTATAAACACATGGAACTTCTGCGATCATGACACTTGGGTGAGAAAAGTACCTCACTTTATGCAGAGTTAGAATTTCTATTTTCTTGTCTATCTTACCTGCTTTAGCACTCACTGCAATTAGCAAGGTGACCTCTCTCTACCTTTCGTACAGCAATAGGGTGATGGCATTTTCATACGGCCTTGGTGGGCCTGGTTACTATGTGAGTTACTACACTTTGTTTCTTGTACTAATTCATGCTATTTTTTAGTGTCAGATGTAAATTGAGGAGGCCCAAATCAAGCTCATAAAGATTATAACTATTTTCCTTTATTTTTAATTTCCTTTATGAGCCCCCATTCCAACTCAGAAGAAAATTTTATCTTGCATTACTGAATTTTAATTTAAAAATGTCCTTTGAGTAATATTCAAATTCAAGTATTATCATCTTGGTCCCAATCCCAGATTGTTTTATGTGTGTTCTTTTTCTTATAGGTCTTTCTCATCTCACATTTAATTAATGGCAACATAAAAGACAGCTCCTTTGATACTTTGTAGTATTTTGTTATGCTCTTTTATTATATATTCCAAAAATGCTTATATTTTTACTGCCTTGGAGAAGCAAATATGATATGATTAGACTGCTTTCTCATATAAATTTCATAATAGGTCTTCTGGTTTACAATTCCATGATATCAGCAAAACTTCGCCTCACACCCAGTAAACAACACATAACCCACGACAAATGATCTCTCTAAAGTTCTCTTCTTTGTGCTCCCTTCTCCCCGCCTTTTCTTTTTCTTTCTTCCGAAACATTCTACGCATATTAGGGGAGAAATGAATGCCTGGGGGGATTTTTCTCTAGGTAATCTATAAGTAGGAGTAAATGTTTCACCACGGTCATTTTGGATATTGCTTCTATTAGCCTGTGGTGCTCAACAAAATATCCAGATCGGTTTATCTTTTATGGGGTGGAAGAGCAGAGAGCTCCAAATTTCATGCAGGAAATTGAAGCCCTGAATCACATTTTTTCTGAGGGTTCTACCATTGTCTGCACAGTGGCTATGTGGAGCGGGGTCTACAACTATTAGAGATGTGTGAAGTAGGGTCTGTAACTATTAGAACAAACCGGGTTGTTCTGTGAGAAGCAAAAGCAAACGAGGAAAAGGCAAGTCCAGTGGCGTAAAAGAACGCAAGCCTGCTTCTCTATGGTGGTACTTTGCCACTGCAGAGCTGCAGGTCTCTGCTCATTACAGCTATCAGGGCTCCAGCAGGACAGAGCAGCCACCTTCTTGAGTAAAGAGCAGAGTGTCTCAGGCAGGGACTCTTGAATCTGCTAATAGAAGTCACCCTCACATTTCAGGGTTGGGCACCTGATCTCTCCCAAACGAACAGTGGGAAAGAATGCTATTCTAATTCTACCATTCACCTGGGGTGGGGGTGAAGAATGTTTGGGAGAAAGTGCCATCATACTCAGGATAGGAGAGACATTCTGTCCCAAGATTGTTGATTCAACTTCTGTTGTAACAGTTTCACAAAGAGGACCACTGAGGGGAAATGCTCACTGCTCAATCTTGGGTGCAGCTTCCCTTATGGCTGATTAGTTGGACTGAATCACTTGTGAGCTACAAAAACTTATTTTGAGCTTCTGGCCTAAGACTCTTCCCATAGAGGAGGCTGAGAGACTCCTTGGCCATTTCCTCTGGATCTGCATCTTATTTTGTCTCACATTTCGGGGACTATAGGAAGGGTAATCCACACCCAGGTGTAATGATGCCAAAACATTTTTTCCTACAAACTAGGCTACAGTTAGTAGAAGGATCCGGCTGTAGTAGGAAAGCTCGCCAACCAAGGCCAATCCCTGCTTCATCTAAGCAGTCCAGCAAGATGGGGGGACTGAGGGAGAAGATAATCCGAAGAGTTGAATGCCTGAAGGGATTAGGGCAAAAATCATGATTTTAAACCTCTTTGTTGTAAGTCTCAGACTGTCTGAGTATGACCTGAAGAAAAAGCAGTGAATGGTGAGTGTGGTATTGGGTTCCTCTTGAGGAATGGCGGCAACCTTACGTAGGAATGCAGTATTGCCCAGCTCCTGTCTGTGGGCTGGCTCTCCAGCAGGGGCAGGAGTTGCCAGAGGACACTGGCCTTTCCCTGAATGATTAATTTTTAAAGACAGGAGCTTCTCGGTTTATCTGGTCTCTGTCGAGCTCTCTCCTCACCAGTGCCATCTGGTGTAGTGTGGCTTTTGATGGGTCTGTCATCAAACTGTCCTTATCTGCTCCCCCCCAAAGTGGTGCTGTGCTAGGGACACCAAGTCTGGGCCTGATGTCCTCCTTCATCTACAAGAGATCATGGCCATTAAGACTTGGTATTTTAGACACATTTTGGTCCATCAGGTAAGACCCATTAAGCTTAATAACCACATAAATTGCTGATTACCACTTCACTACCGATTCTCGTATCCCTTAATAAGACAGCACAACATTCTTCCGGTGTTGGCAGCAGAAACTGCCCCCTGGCGGGTCCCCTGGACCGCACGCCTGGACCCCAGTGCCCATGGTTTCTTCCTATTTATTAGCAAACCTGCTCACCTGGTGTTGGAATGTGGTACTCGCTTTTTAACTCTTGGTTCAAGCCCATTTTTGTGAACGATTGAAACTTTCTTCTGATTTAAAGGACTCTGGTTCACTCTTTGTTTCTGATTCTGTTCAATCTCATGATTTTGATGTTTCCTGGCACCTCCTGTACCCAACCGCTAAAACTAATGAAAAATGGGGCTGGAGAGGGGCCTCGGAACAATCGATTTCTTAGGAGGACATGAAAACAACCGCGTTAACGCACCAGCTTTAGCAGGGTGAGTCCCTGAGACGGACAAGTGTTTCAGAGATTTCCACAGTCCCCACCTCCCGGTGCTCCTGTCTCTGTGCCAGCCTTCTTTCTGCGTGTGGGTGGGACCTGTGACTTGCTTCCAAACAACCGACTATGGTAAAGGCAGGGTTGCCCTCCCAAGTTATGGTGCTGGCTTGTTAGCAGACCCGAGTTAGTCTCTTTCTACCCTTGATACCTTTGAAGAATAAGATGCCATGAATCCTCCAGCTGCAGGAGAGAAATTCCGCACATGCCGTGTGGACGGGGAGGTAGGTGTCCCCTAACTGAGCCTTCAGAGGAAGACTCTCCAGGCTGCACACCACTCAGCTTTGCCAGACCCCGAGCACAGGACCCAGGTGAGCCACATCCAGTCTCCAGCCCCACAGAAACTGTGAGCTAATAAATGTGTGCTATGTTGTGCTGCTGAGATGGTGGTAATTGTTCTGCAGCAATCAGAAATTAATACATTGCCTGAACATTTAGGAAAATTTCTGAGGGCCACAGATGGGTTTGGTTTGGAGCATTCATTCTCAGCAGGGTGGCAGAGATTATTTTTGAGGAAGGAAACTCTTGTAGGGTCATTCTGAGTCCTAAGATCCAGGCTGTTCCAAACCCACATCAATTCTCTTTATTTCACCCCAGGCGAGGAATGTAAAAATCAGAGTCAAATACCGTGTTGTTCCCAGCTGCTCTTCATGCCTGTATTCAGAGGAAGGAAAGTCAGCCTCTGGGGCTGTTTGTGGTCAGTAACATGCCTTTTGAGTAGGACACGGAGGAGCTATTTGTTCCCAGAAGCCATTCCGGCCACAGCAGCATCCTCTTCACACCCAGAGGTGTCCCCGTTGGGGCAAGGAGGTTGACGGATCTTCATCGTCCTTGCAAAGTTCTCTCTTCCCAAGAATTTACTGGACCTTTCAGTCCACTGTACCCAATAATGTGTTACCCTGTATTTATTCTGAAGGGCACTTTGATTTCCTTCCAATGAAGTCTTTGATTTATCTCAATTTTTTAATTTACATACTCTTCTACCACATATTCAATTTTCCTTATCCTCTAAGAGTTTTTGACATATGACTTCTTTTCAGGCCTCTTTCAAAGGCTTTCTTTTCCCCCTGACAACAGCGTGGCCTAGCACAACAACACAGAAGGCCTGACACAGTTCCTTCTTCCTTTATTTCACAGCTGCTGCCAAACTGGTTGGGGCAGGAGAGGGTAAAAAAGGAATGCATGGGATAATTTCAATTCTTTAATATTTATTCTGGCCAGCCTTGTGAACTAGTATGTGATCTATTTTGGAGGAAATACCATGTGCTCCTCAAAAGAATGTATACTCTGTGGTGGAGGGGTGGGATACTCTGTATATATCTGTTAGGGTGTGGATAGTTCAAGGGTGTGGATTGGCTCTGAACTTTTTCTGTTGACTTTTTGTTTAGTTGATCTGTCTCTTTGCGACAGTGGGGTGTTAAAGTCCCCTACAATAATTGTGTTAATATTTATTTGATCTTCTAATATTAGCAGGTTTTGTTTTATGAAGGTAGGTGTTCCAGTATTTGGTGCTTAAATGTTTATCAAAGTTATCTCTTCCTGTTGTATTGTTCCTTTAACTAGTATGTAGTGACCTTCTTTGTCTCTTCTAATCCATTTTAACTTGAAGTTTACCATGTCTGCTATTAGAATTGCTACCCCTGCTTGTTTTCTAGGTCCTGGTGCATGAAATATTGTTTTCCAACCTTTAATTTTAAGTCTATGAATATGTTTTTCGATTAGATGTGTTTCTGGAATGCAACAGATTCTAGGTTTCTGTTTTTTGATTCATTCTGCCACTCTGTGTCTTTTGATTGGAGAGTTGAGGCTGTTAAGAGTGAAAGACATCATACTATAGAGATACTTGCACAACAATGTTTATAGCAGCACAATTTGGTAATAGCTAAATTCTGGAAGCAACCTGTATACCCACCAATTGATAACCGGATAAACAAAATGTGGTATCTATACATAATGGAATACTATTCAGCTATAAAGAATGATAAACTAGAGTCATTTATAGGAAAATGGATGGACCTGGAAAATATAATATTGAGTGAAATAAACCAGACTCACAAGGTTGAATACAATATGGTATCCTTCATCTGAGTGAGGCAAAATACAACCAAAAGAAAAGGGTAAACAATGGCTACAAAAAGGCAAAGTGTTAGATATAAGCTAATAGACAAAGTGTTCAAGGGAACAAGAAGAGGGCAAAGGGGGAGGGGAATGGGAATCCAGGGGAATAATGATATCTTAAAAACAAGAACCTCATAACCCAAACTTAAAACAGTGACACATACACTAGGTACTACAGTAACTTTATGTAGTTGTGACTTAATGATGCATTTATGTGGTTGTTTATATTGCTCACTGTCATAAGCAAAATGCACAATATACTGTGGTCTGTAAGCTTGTGTAATGGCCTGTAAGTTTGTGTAAACTTTTGGATAAATTTTAATAAAAACCTACTAAAAAAAGAAAGGAATGCGGAGGAGACAAAGGGAGGAAGCAGGCCTGATGGACTCAGAAGGCCATTTTAGCTGCATGTTGAGAATGGTTGAATTATGAAGGGTTAATTATTTCACCTTCCCAAGGGGAATTCAGTGGTTTAATCATGTGTTCGAGTATGCACATGTCTGGAACCACACATATAGTAAACATGCTTGCTCTCATTTCTCTGCTCTGCCATCTTTGATGCATGGATAACATTTCTTCTTGTGGTCAAAGCCTCACTGCTATAGCTCTGAAAATAAATTGCATCCCTAAGAGAAGCTCCAAAGGCTGGGATGGGCAAATCCCCGTATCTGTCCCTCAGTGAGGAAAATATCTTCAGAGTCCTGCTGAATTCATTTGCCAGATGACTTAACAATTTATGCTTGTAGTAATCACAGTGAGGGGGAATAGAAACACCATAATCAACACATACCCCAAGTCTGGGAAGAATTCATCTTCCCTGAGCTCAGGGGAGCTGACTAGCTAAACAAAGTTGGGGTTCCACCAGCAAGAAGTATGTGGAGGAGCAGTTATGGATGACTCTCAGCACCCAATAAGGTCTGAGAGGCCTCAGACTCAAGTGTAGAGGGGTGAGGGTGGTCCTTTTGATTATGTGGGAAGATGGTGGCAGCCTGGATCTACAAGGCCAGTCTCCTGCTCCCTCAGCACTCTGATTTTCTCCTGAGTCCTTGCTTGTCTCTTCTATAAAAGGATGAAGACAGGGCTGGCCTGAGTTCTGCAGTGACAAGCATTGCACCGATAATTTAACGGAAAAGCCTGCTTGTGGGATTACTTCCATGTGGGAAAACAAGGCAGTCACCTAAATAGCCAGAGCTCAGCTCCGCAGATGCTGCTGCCTGGACGCTGGGGACTGCTGACTCATGACCCACTCTGCTGGGCTGGCTTCCGGCCCCGCCTCTGACCAGCTGGTGCATCTTGTCTCGCTCCCTTGCCTGTGTCTGCTGCCTCCTGATGCAGGGCGCCTGCAGGAAAATGCACAAAACCTTTCCTGCTTCAGGCTTGCACTGCGGGCTGGCATGCAGCCCTTTAGTCCCAGTAGGTCTACACAGCCAACACCTGCAGTTTTTTCCTTTCTTGGAGATTCCAAATTATGCTGCCTGACTCATAGAAAGCACTGGGGCTGCTCTGGGCTCAGGAATCACCCATTGGAGCAGCCTCTTTGCCTTCTAGAAGCCTGTGTGCATATTTGAGCTGCTTTGCAATTGCCGAAGTGAGAAGGTGGGAGAGGTATCTACCACACGGTGGGCACTGGGGAGCCTGCTGTGGTCTGACTCAGCAAACGGGGTGAGAGGGATTCAGAGGGAGGGAGCCTGCAGGTCAGACCTCCACTGCAGGTTCTGAGTCAGCACTGCTTCTTCCTGTGACCCTCTGGCCAAGGACACTGCAGGAAGGGCAATGGCATGTGGCTGGGAACAGAAAATGGATGCTTTGGAAACGGACTGACATGTGCTCGCTTTTTCATTTTCTGCTCTTGGCTTCTGAAGATGAAGTTTTTATCAATGCAAAGAGTCAGGAAGAAAAGACAATGTCTTTTCTCATGTCTGCAGAGCTAACTATGTCTCTCCATTAACCTTTAGCCCTGATTAAGATAAATGCCTTTTCTAGGCTGGAAGCTTTTAGATGGGATTTGAATTCAGCAGCCCTCTCCCAACAAGTGTGCACGCAGTTTCTCTGAGTTACACTCAGTCCGCAGACAGGCAGAGGGAGATAAAGATCTCAGCTCCTGTCTCAGGTCTGATCAAGATGGATGAGGACTCTGGGCTTCCGTTCTCACTCCTGCCTCCTGGGTTGCTACTCGGGCCCAGCAGAGAGGTCCTTGTGCTCCTAAGTAGCTATGAGGCCAGCAGCACATCCCAAAGTAGACATACTCTTATGCTGTAGGAATTCAGAGCAGAGATTCATTCTGATAAGCGTGTCGTGAAGAGCTTTGGGGAGGAAATTGATTATTTGATGGAGGAAGTAATAATGTTTAAAACATAATCATATCCATATGCTTTGGAGGGAATGAGAAATGAATAATTCATACTGCTAATTTAATTTTTAAAAGATATATAGAAAGTCCATCTTTGGTGCATTAAAACAGCCCCACTGTCCAAATCGCTCAACAGACTAACTTGGGAGTGTTGATGCTCCCATGTCATGTGTAGATGCAAGGTAGGGTCCTCAGTAGTATTTGTTCTGCTAGAAGGAAACATGTGCTGCTCCAGAAATTTTAAATCTAAAATGTCAAAGACTGCTACTGTTGGGAAATCAGGGGCAGAGTTGCATGTTTTCCTCAGTATCCAATCCCCTGTCCCCAGCTAACCTGGGAGAAACGTCTGTAGGTTCTGCTGGAAATAAATCCTAAAATGAATGTTTAAAAGCAGTTAGATTTATAGAAGTGGGATTTCCCCCTCCTTTCCTTTGTGTCCTGAAAGCAGAGACCTGATGAGCAACTGAACAGCCTGTAACTGGACAGGCTGGCCCGCAGAGATAATGGGTTTGTAAAGCCACCTCACTGTCCCTGCAGGGATTATCTACTCTGCCAGAGAAAGTCTACCTGTTGCCCCTACAAAGGTGGTCCAGGCAGATTGTCCTTCACAGGCACAGGTGGACAGACAGGCTCCAGGGAAAGGGTGCATGCGTGTGGACTCTGAGCTCATTTGCAATTCATGGAGGGAACTCTCTGCAACTGTTGGTAACTTGATTTTTTCATAAAGGAATAAGGAAGGTGAATGAAGACAGTTTGCTCCTGCTTCTTCTTCCTTTAAAGAATTCTAATGGGTTGGAGGGGACATAATGTATCTATGATTGATGGTTTAGCTCACACTGTATACAATGTGCACTCCTGTGCAAAAGGAACAAGGTTTAGGAACAGCAGAGAATGAAGCGCAGAGGCAAAGATCAGTGGCCCTCCCCTTCTGGAAGTCTCTGGATGCAATTTGTCCTCAGCATCCTCTGCTTCCCCGCTTCCTGCTTCTCTGCTCCCTCCCAGGGGAAGTTTATGGTTGCAGATGGTTTCCTTAAAAGGAAGCAGACTGTAGCAATTGGCTCAAGGGGAGGAAATGAGCAGGACACACTGTCCTAGGAGCTTGGTGATAGAAGGGACCTGTGGGGTAGATTGCTATTAAACAGGGAGGGGCTGAGCTCCCTTGGGTCCTTAGAGGACTTTTACAATGCATCAGCCGCATCTTTGGTGACACTTGCCAAGAGAATATTTCACTTTATGAGTGTAGATGTGTGACAGACAGATTTAGTCGTTCAGTTGCATTCTGATGCTGGGGGAAATGATGTCCACAGGCTGTGACACCAGCTGCCGGGCTTTCCCCTCACCAGGGGCTGAAGGTCATTACAGAAATGGGAGAGAATCTCCAAATGGCCAGCTTTTGATAAGAGCTCAGACTCCTCCTGAGAGTGTGAGCAAAAAGAAGCACCACGTACACAGACACACACACACACACACACACTCACCTTCCTCACTATAGTCTTCTTTCTTTCACATCCCTTTAACCCTCCCTCCTTCCTCCCTTCTTCCTGGAAACCAGAGAGTCCTGTCACCCCCCACAGAGGCCCAATTTACCTCCCTTTCTGGGCAAAGCCCCTGATTTTCCAATGAAAATATAATGTTACTTCTAAATGATATTGATTCACAGAGAGCCTTTTCCAGCCCTTAAGGGAATTCTGCTTAAACTGAGCCTTGGAGAATGTGACTTAAGAAAAAACCCAGAAATATCACATCAAAACATTTGCGAATTAATGCAGGATTGCCTCAAATACCATCCAAGCTGCCTTCAGGGGAAGATCCAGTGGGACCTCAAAGATAATATTGTTTTGAATTATTTATACCAGTTCAGCTCTGTAAACATTTACAAATGTAGCGGTGACAATGGATTAGTATGCTTAATGAAAGAAGAATCATCACAGACTGGAAATTTCTTTCTTGTAAATCTGCCTCTGATACTTAGCTCTCTGCCACGCTGTGTCTTGTACTGTTCTGTTTTCATACTCACAGCAAGATGCCCTACATGTGCTCCAAAGCATTGCCTGTCATGTTTGTGTTCAGTCTTTCTCTAGCACAACGTCGTATATTGTGTAGGTTTAATACTATATATCCTATCAGGTCCTGGTTTGAGTGTATGTCCCCCGGGTATGAGTCTTTAAAGATCCTGTTGTTACACAGGACTAATTTTAGAAGAGTAAATCTCAGAGAGCTCGGCCTTTTAGGTGTTGCTATGCATTTATGTCAGCAAAACTAGCGCCAGGACAAGAACATCCCCAGGAGGGAGCCTAGGGCCAATGAAGGCCAAGCGAGCTCTGCAGCCGGGTTCCTTCAGCTGCTCCACCGTGTCCTTCTTGGTGGCAGGAGCCCAGGGCCCTCAGCCTGCGCGATGTTGGATGCTGCCGTCTGGAGGTCTGGGCAAGGGCTGCATGTGCCAAGTTTCCTCTCCTGCTTATTCAATGAAGATATGTTGGTGTGTGTTCCAATTCTTCTCAGACAAGCACTCTGTTAAATCATCCTACAGACAAAGATCTATGAGAATTTAATTTGCCTGGTCACACCAGGTTGGTCTTGATCTGAGGAGAGAGAACAAAAGGTAGACTCAGGTAGGAAGGAGAAAGAAAAGCAGCATGTAGAACATTAATGTGCTTCGCCCAACCACATTCCCTCTGTGATTCCCAATGCTTCAAGTGCGGCATGCAAATGGGAACTGGATTTTTGTCAGACAGTGTCAAACTGCAAGAAGAAAAGAAAGAAAGTGGCTTGGAGGATTGCGATATCTAGACAATATGTTAAATTGCCACTCTGCTTAACATCTTGAGATCTTTAACTAATCAGGTGTAAGAAATGGAAGTATAAATAGATCTGATCATCAACTGTGATAGGAAAAGAGGCTGCTAGTAGCATTTCAAAGCACAATGAGAGGTATTACTCCATAAGTAAAGGTGTGGTAGACCGATATGGTCAATTTGAGCAGGAACGGCCAGCTGGGCTGAATTGGTGTGATTCTGGACATAGACATCCACCTGAGGATTGTTGCTGACACAACATAAAAGAGAACGGGAGCAGAAGATAGGGGCGGGCTCTTTCCCAGGAGAAGCTCTGTTGTGGCAAGTTCTACTGAAGGGAAATTGGCTGTTCTCGTCACAGAAGGGGCTCGGGGCCTTGCTGTCATTGGGGATGGCTGTTGTTTGCTTCAGGGGAGCTCCGGTCTTCATCTCTGCTGTGAACATCATATCCTGGTTCCAGTATAGACTTCTTCAACCTTTTAGTGCAGGCACAGACTTACACAGGACATTGCTGTGGGCTCCCAGCCTTTGACTGCATCTTTCGGGTTTCCAGTGCTTAGACAGACATTCTGTACTCTTGCTGCATTTGGCTTGTGTGTGTATGTGAATGTTGTATCTTGTATTTGTTCTGTATTAAATTTGCTCTCGTGCAAATCATTGACTCTAGAACTCACCAATACAGAAGGTAATGGGCAAAGGACAAACTGAATGAATAAGAGGAAAAAAAACTATTAGAAAAATAGACAATCACTGAGAAGATAAAGAAGATGAAACTCTGAATAAGAAAAATAGACAATAAATGTAAACTGATAATCTAAACAGAAAGGACAAATGCCCAGTAAGTCTGAAAAATACACAGAGATACAGAAATGAAACAAAATATTATTTTTTTCCATGGGAATTTGCAAAGATTTTTTTTGTTTAAGTTTTATAGATGCTGACTAGTGTTGATGAAGACATGAAAAACAGGCAAATTTTGCAATGATAAGAATATGTACCTAGCCAACTTTCTTGGAGGGTAATTCAGTATTTTCATAGAAATTTAAAGTTCAGTTTACATTTTTTAACAATGCAATTCAGTTTCCAGCAATCAACTCCTTTGAAATCATTACAGCTGAATACAAAGATTTAATATAAACATATTAGTTTCTGGTCAGAGAATAGAATATTGAAACCCAGTACAGTAAAACCTTGGATTGTGAGCATAATTCATTCCGGAAACATACTTGTAATCCAAAGCACTTATATATCAAAGTGAATTTCCCCATAAGAAATAATGGAAACTCAGATGACTTGTTCTACAACCCCTCCAAAAAAAAAATGACTACAATACTGTAATGTAATACAAAATAAAAATTAAATACAAAATACAAAGAAAAATAAACAAATTAACCTGCATTTGCCTTTGAAAACCTTTGTGGCTGGTATGAGGGAGTTGAGAGAGGAGGGTTGCTGTGTAGGACGACTCTCACTATCACTAATGGAATCACTGCTGTCTATTCACTCAGTGGAATCATTTTCTTTCTGTATAGTTTTAACAAGGAACCTATCCGAGGACTCTTGCTTTTGCACCCTTTTGAGGATTTTGCAGAAATGTGACATTACATTGTTGTTGAACAGATTCAGTTCCCACCGTTACAGCCTTATTCGGGTGGTAATTTCCTACAAACATTTGCACTGTTACCCACATCTTACACATCACCCTCATCTCAGGGAAAGTGAAAGAGTCCTCTGGATTTTTCTCCTCCTTGGCAGGTGAGATCTCCTCCACAACCTCTGACAGTTGGGAAACGATCATCTACAGAGAGAGAGAGAGAGAGAGAGAGAGAGAGAGAAGAGGAGAACCACTGGCTCAGTTGTGATCATGTGATATTCGGTGTCATGTACTACACAGTATTGCAAGATATCACTAAAGTTTACTAGAATATTTTCTTATCTTTCTGCACACTGGCAGAACAAGTTATTTGCAATCCAAGGTTTTGCTGTATCTGTAAAGAATTAGGTACAGAATAGAGAGCTATTACTTGGCCATTAAAATGAGGGACTCAGGGATGAGTCGGTTATGCTTGGCTCCATTATATCTCCCTAAGAATACCAGGGGGAAACATATTTCTACCTAAAGGAAAAGAAGAGCTCGCAGCAAGGTTACATCTTAGCAAGGGTTCTGACTATAAACTTCAGACAGTCCGGGCCATGTAGAAAACTCTTCATTTTAATAGGTTAGTTGAAGTGACATAAGGGCAATGCATTTTTCTTTGCCTTTTTCCTTAGGAATTCTTAGAACTTGCCATTTCAGTGGCTTCTGTCCCCAGCACCACCACCACAATGAGAAAGAACGGGACAGCAGGCCTCCACGGACATTTCACCCAAGAACATAGTGAGAAGGCAGAAAAGCTTGTGAAAATTGCTCCTTATCTGTGTCATTAGGAAAAAGTGAGTGAAAACAAAAATCAGATAATACTACATACCTGTCCAAATGGTGTAGGAACAAAACACCAATAACACGAAATTATGCGAGGATGTGAGATAACAGGAACTCTCATTTATTTGCAGTTAGGCATGCAAAATGACGTAGCTGCTTTGGAAGGCAAGTCAGTATTTTCCTGTAAAACTAAATATACTGATAGCATATAATCTAGCGATCATGCTCTGATTTACTCAGAATTGAAAAGTTATGTCCACACAAAAAACTGCATGTGAATATTTATGGCAGCTTATTCATAATAACCAAAACTTTGACACATCTGAAATATTTCTCAGTGGATGAATGGATAAATGATCTGTGGAATAGTCTTACACAAGGGAATATTACTCAGTAATAAAAAGGAAGGAGCTATTTTATTCCCAAAATACATGTAGCAAAGGTGCTAAGTGAAAGAATCACTATGAAAAGGTTACATACCATGTATTTCCAACTTTGTGACACCCTGGAAAAAACAAACCTAGAGAGAGAGTAAAAAATTCAGTGATTAATAGGGGCTTGGAAAGTCATACAGGGCAGGGAGGTGAATAGGTAAAATAGGGGGATACTGGAGTACTGAAACTATTCTGTATGGTATTCTAATAGTATTTACATGTCATTATATATTTGTCAAACCAAAAAGTTTGAACCCTAGTATAAATTGTGGGCTTTATGGACTGATTTTGACTCACAAATTTTAACAAGCAATGCACCATGTAACAATAGGGGGAAGTAGGGGATGAGTATAAAAGGCTGTTTGGGAACAGTCTGTAATTTCTGCTGATATTTCTCCAGTCCCAAAGTGACTCTAAAATTAAACTCTAATATTTTTAAAATCCTAAGAAAAATTAAATACTTGCACTGGAGAAAAGCAAAGATCACAAAACAATGATCTAAGCTTTTCCCTTAAGAATCCAGGAAAGAAGAGCAAAGTAAACCCCAAAAAAGTAGAAGGAAGAGAATGATAAGGACAAAAGAATAAATAAATGGATCATAAAGTGAGCAATTAAAATATAGGGGAAACAAAACAATTTATTCTAAAATATCATTTTTAAATCTTTTTTTTAGAGGGGTGCCAGGGATTGAACTCAGGGCCTTGCTAGGCAAGTGCTCTACCACTGAGCTAAATCCCCAACCCCAGTTTTTAAGTCTTAAAACAGACTGATCCAGCAAAGAAAAGGAAAATAAAGATGATCACAAATGATTGAAAGAGTATCACTAGATATATTGCTACAAGATTGACATTAAAAAAGGAAATATTGTGAATTACTTCACAATAATTACCAAAGAATCTGAAAGTTAGTTGAAGTTGAAAATTTCATTAAAAGATAAATTTCCAAAATGAATACCTTTTAAATGAAAGAAACTGAATTTGTAGTTACAAGTCGTCTTTGTTCCTTTTGTGAACACCCAAGACTGGATGATTTATAAAGAAAAGATGTTTATTTTGCTTACAGTCATGGAGGTTGGGAAGTCCAAGCGAGGGCAGCTGACTTGGTGAAGAATTCGCTCTGCCTCGTTGCATGGTTGGTAGAGGAAGTGGCCATGTGCAGTCAAGATGGAACATGAGGACAGACTTGCTTTTGTAGTAGCTAACCAAGTCCCAGGATAGCAGCGTTAATTCCTCTCCAAGACCCGGTCGCCTCTTCCATGCCCCACATCCCAACACCACGACAATGACACTTCAATTTCAATGAGCTTTTCAGGGGACAGACCACAACCAAATGTAATACAAGGCTGTTTACAAAGAGTTCTCCATCCTATCCGACTTTGTGGTTTAAAGAAAGAAATAATATGAATCTTACACATATTCTTTCAAAAGACAGGGAAGGAGAAAAACCTCGCAATAAATTTTACAAGGCTAGAATCACTGATATCCAAACAGAGAAAGTAATTTCCAAAAAAGGACCAATATCACACATAAAGAGAAACAAAGACAAAAACTAAATAAGATATTAGCAAGTACAATACAGAAATATATTAAAAACATAGCTCACTATTATTAAATACATTTCATCCCGGAATCAATTAGTGTTTATCACCATATTGGCAGAATAAGGAAAAACACATGATGTCCACAGATTCAGATAAAGCAGTTCATCAAATTCAGCACACATTCTTGAATAAAATACTCACAAAACAGATAAACGATAATGTCCTTAGCCAGATGCAGGGAATCTGTGAATACCCGTAACTGATGTCATACACGGTGGGGAAAGTTTGGACGCTTTCTCTAAAGATCTGCAACAAGAATATCCGTCACTAGTTTTCAGCACTTTTAATGAAAACTGTGCTGGAGATCTTTGCTATTTATAATAAGGCAAGAAAGAAAAATAAAAGGCATATACATTGCAAGAGAGCAAGTCAATTAAAGCATGGTTTTGTTTAAGATCTGGTAACTATGGCCTTGGGAAATGCAGCGAAGTCAGAAATAGATTGTCTTAGTACAACTGGAGGAGCAGGCTGCAGGGCAGAGCAACAGCTCACAACCAGACACTGGTGCCCTGGCTCAGTTTGCCACAAAGTTGCTTACGGAAACATTTAAATGGTCCGCAGAGATAAACTCCTCAGTTCTTCCAAAATATCAGACTATGGCTGGCTCATTTTCGTTTTAAAAGAAAGAAAAGGACTTCTACTGACTAACTTAATATTTGAGAAGATGAAATTGGTTAAACACTGGGTCAGAGAGTCTCGGTTTGCACTCTGTGACTTCGTTAACACTCAGAAGTAAGACCTCACAGAATGGTTCCATTTGCCTTATTTTTACTGTAGCTGAAAACAGCGCTCATATGTACAATACTATACATAATGAATAATAGAGTAGTATTTGATTACAATCTATTATAAGCTAATATTTGATATATATAAAAATATAATGGTAAAATAACATTTTCATAATGATGATAAGGTAAAATTTGTTTAAACCTTGTTGGTGGAAAAATCTAATTAGTGCTATTGGCAAAGATACAATGATACTTCATCGTGCAAAACTTTTAAACTTTTTGTATTCACCAAAATGATGTCATTTGGTGAGGATGAGCCAGATATTTTGCTTTATTCATCTGAAAGGCAGAGTGTTTTTTCCTGACATTACCTCATTGTTCGTGAGCAAAGTTAACCTTAGCTCTAAAACAGTGAAGAAAGGACAAAAGTACACAGAGCCCTATTGAAGTTCATACTTAATCTCTCATTAAATTCAGTGCAAAATTCATCATAGACACCTACTTAAACTCCAGAAGCATTCACTTCATCCAATTTAGGTGTAATAGTGAGATAAAAATAACTAGTGATATAATGATGTTAGCAAAAGCTGTGTCTTCTGAGTTTTGTACACAATACACTTTGGGTTGCATATCAAGAAGCATTCACAGAACTGAGACCACACAATATTTACAGGATTAAGATTCTGAACAATATAATATGATTCTGAGTTACTATAGTAATAGGCTTTGTGGGTACTTTCTTCTTACTCCTCTCTTCCTTCTTTTTCTCCTGCTTCTCTTTGCTCTACACTTTCCTTTTTTCTTATTTCTTCCTTCTTCTACATCATCAACCAAACCAGTCATGAATAACATAATTTGCAGCTGCCTAGGACCCATAAACTCATATTAACACCGGTACTTGAAGCTGCATGGTAGAAGTGGGTGATTAGTTTTTATATGAGGAAAGAGAAAAGAAATGGAACATTTAGCACTTATTTGGTGCTAGATTTGACTTGTAAGAAATATATTTTCCTATTTTGCACAGAAGTCTTCAGAGAGGTTAAATTGCCCAATGACACACAGCAGACACATGGTGGTAAATCACTCATCACAAATCATTTTGTCCAGTTCTGAAGGTGGCACATTGCTAATTAGATCACTCAGTGTTCCATGATCTCAGTGATAGAAAAACCAGCAAATGCTCTCCTAAAATCTGTTGACAGGGGCAAACAAATTTCCTAACAACTTACAGAAAAGGCCTATTGCAAAGGCATAAGATACTTTGGGTTTTGTGAAAGGATTCTGAGTATTGGGTCCAGATGAATTGTTGGAAGCAGAGTGTAAGGTGGGCCACTTCTATCATTGAGTGAGCGGTGGGCAGTGTAGATTACAATGCAATGAACAGGTTGGGTTTCCATTTCGGTGTGTGTAATTTCAAGGCATATTCACCTATGTAACCATATTTTAATTCTCACGACAATCATGACAGGGAGAGAGAATTAATTCATTTCATTTTACTGAATAAAAAATTTAAATACAGAAAGTGTAATGACTTGTACCAGTTTTTCAAGTGTTTCTTCATGAATTATTTCCTTGGTGGGAAGTTTTTCTTGTTCTTTGCTCACTCCTTTTGAGAGAAAGAGAGAAGAGAGATGAAATGTTGGCTAAGAGGCACTTGGAGAAGAATAAACTTTTTATTTTTTCTTTTTTGATAAAAAAGTTCTTTATGTTTTTTTATCCTCAATTGCCACAGAAGCTGACTGGTTGGCCGTCGGCATTTGTCTTTGCTAGTAATTTAAAAAAAATAAGGCATAACTTTAATCAGAAAGAACATGTCAATTTATTACTTCGTTAAATGAACACCTACTGGAAGTATTGAAAAATAGGTACAGTGCTGCTGAACGTCGCTTTGTTAAGGATGTTACTTGCATTACTTTATTTCCCCATCACTGTTAGCAGCAAGTCACAGAGCAGCAATTCAGATCTATTATCACCATTTGAGGATGTAGACGAGAAGCTCTGACGGAGTAAGTAACTGCCCAGGGTCATGTAATTTGATTTTGCAAGTCTAGACTCAAGCTTGCCTGTGTTCAAAACTCATGATCTTTCTGGGTTGGCTTGGAGTTCAGAGTACTCCGTGTTATGTTTTTTCCCTCTTCTCCTCTCTCCTATGCATAAGCCTCACATTCAATTCACATTGACCTCTTTTTTTGGGGAGGGTGCTGGGGATTGAACTCAGGGCCTTGTGCTTGCTAGGCAAACTCTCTACCATTTGAGCTAAATCCCCAGCCCAGCCCCCACACTGACCTCTTGATTACTCTTAAACTCCTTGTGCTTTTTTGTCTTTCTGGGGTCATATTTTGTTGCCTGGAAATGTACTTGCAGCTTTTCATAGGCTGTTGAAATCCAAGCAGTCTTTGAAATGTGGTTGAGATTTCAACCCTCCAGGAAAAGTTTCGAGAAAACTGAACATTGAAGTGCTCTTTGCCTCTCCAGGGCTGTAATAGAGCGTGATTGTATAATTTGGGTGTCATTTGTTGCCTATCATTGTTAAGTATTTTGTGTCACTTTCCGATTTGTCCGTTGAGTTCAAGGCTTTTGAGGTCAGAGTCTATATCTATTCCACCCCAGCTCAGTAAGTGAGCACAGCACGGAGAATAGATATTATGGGGAAATGAAATGAATAGACACTTCTCGGGAGAAGAAGTACACATGGCCAATAAATACATGAAAAAATGCTCAGTATCTCTGGCCATTAGAGAAATGCAGATTAAAACAACAATGGCATTCCACCTTACTCCCAAAAGAATGGCCATCATCGAGAAATCAAATACAGACGTTCTGTGTTTAATGACCAAGTTCCATTCCCGTGACTAGATCGTTAAATGAATTAGTCACTAAATGAGGAATCGTATATAGTATGTACATGACAATATTCAGACAAAGAAATGGTCAAACTTGATGACTTTGCTTTTATTTTCATATCTCGTACATGCAGTACTGTAATGTACAATGGAACATAAAACTATAGCACTACACAGTATAGTACAGTCAGCAAAAATCACAGTAATGTACCTCAGAAGAAGCTACCGTAAAGTTGCACAGCTCAGATTGTAAATCTGAGTGGCAGGTGATAAGTCTGAGCAGCGAGCCTCCTTGTAAGTCCAAACAGTCGTTGAACGGGTAGGTTGTTAAGGAATATCTGTAATAGCAAATGCATGTTCAGCTTTCTTACTGCTTGTACAAATAAGTAACATGGACACTTAAAGGAGGAGAGGTTTATTTTAGCCCACAGTTTCAGAGTTTCATATCAAGGTCAACTGGCTCCAAGGCAGGAACATCACGGCTGGAAGGTGTGGTGGAGTAAAGATGCTGTCTTCACAGTGGCAGGGAAGCAGAGCGCTAGAGAAGAGCCCAGAGAGGAAGGGACCAGAACCAGAGGTAGTGTGCAAGGTTTTGTCCCCATGACCCACCCAGACACACCCGTAAGTGTGCTTTATTAATCTCCCAGGCATTTCTCAGGGCAACCAAGTTTCCAGTGAAGACTAACTATCACAGATATTCATTATTGTTTAATCTCTAGTGTGATTAATCTGAGAACAACTAATTCAGCCTGGATATATGGAAAATCAAATGTTACTAATCTATAATCTTACTTTTTTTTTTTTTTAAGTATTCCGGCAATAACAAGTAGGCTAACAAGGTTGTGAAGTGGAGGTCCCCCCGGTGCTGCTTGAGTTCTACAGCATGTTGATTTGTCCTGGTCCTTTAATTGGATCATATATGTGGATATTACTCAAGTCTGTAAGATTTTTGTTTTTTAAAGTAAGATGAACTTTTATTCTCCTTCTGTTTCTGTTAATAGTATTTCTTCACTTACCACAGTTTCATTTGCCTTGTGTTGAGCACTAAAGTAAATGCTAAACCCACTCCTGTTACAATAATGATACAGGGACACACCCTGAGCTTTTAGGGAATGTTTGCAAATCTTTCTGGTGTAGATGAAAGACACAAATATTTTAGGCTTTGTTGCACAGGAGACAGAAAACTTATAAACCGAAGATTGAAAATTAAATTTTCTGCAGGCAAATACAACTAGTTCCCTCTCTTTTCCTCATGGTCCCCTCCTAGCATGTGATATGCAATACGTGTTTAATGTGTGCTTTTAGGTGAAGTGTAGAAACTCGATATTTTATAAGGGCCTATTGAATGTCATATCTCCGGAAGAACTGAAATGCTCTCAAATTCTTTTTCTCTTTTCTAGCTCTTTGTAGGGCTGGAAGATAAACTCACTTTTGAGAGACTAGTGTAGGCATGTGGAATGAAGCCAGAGGTTAAATTACCACAATGGAAATATGCCTGATTAGCTTCAATTGGCCTTCAGAGTCCTCGATCATATTTGATAACTTATGACATAGAGGAGTTTCCAAAGGTTAAAAGCTCTGATGACGTTTAATTAAAACTTACAGTGTTTTAAAAGTTGAGTAATACAAAACCTAGCTCCTTAGAATGTAGCAGCACTAATTTATGAATTAAGCTAAAGAAGCTAATTGAAGGTCTCTTGCTCCTAAGTAAAGCTAATTATTATGTAGCAGTTAAGTAATATTTTTGTTTATGGAAAACACTTTCTATCTATTATCTCATTCAACTCATTATAATTGAATGCCAGATCTTACTTATTAAAGTGAGGGCAAAGCAAGAATATTTTCTTTTATTGTTAAGACCAAATTTTAAGCAATATGCCAGCTAAAAATTTTCTAATGCATCACTGTGGGGAAATTCTATGTGGATCTGTAGCTTTCATAAGACACAAATCCATATAGACTGTACCCTACAGCAAAGTTCATTTACTCCCAACATGTTTGTACACTCAAGTGGGATGTTCTTCCATTACTTAATTTGTTAATAAGGGAAAGTAGCTTGCTATAACATAAAGGCTAAAATTTCAGTAGATTAGACATAAAAGTCTGGTAAAGTTCTTTCTGATTGCATTACAACCTTCCTTTTGGCCATTCAAGGACCCAGTTTCCTTCCATTTTGTAGCTCTTCCCTCCTCTAGGGCCTCAGATCACTCTGCATTGAGCTGGCAGATGGAAAAACAGAGTAAAGACTGTCCATCTACTTCTTAACACATTGTCCTAAAATATGGATAATGCACTTACAGCCATCATCAGGAGACGGTAACATGTCAACTTTCTGAGTAGCATGAAAGAACAGAAGCTGAGCTTGGTAAATAGCTAGCCCACTCATACTACATTTTATTTCTGAGTTACTTAAAATAACTCATATTTTTAAAATATCTCCCATTAATATCAGGTATCTGAAATTTTTACAAATAGAATCAAATATTTTACAAAATTTCACTTGAGAGTATGGTGGGTAGTGAAAGCCATGAACACATGTAAGAGTCAGACTGAAAGAAAGACAAATTGCTGCCAAGGATACAGTGATGCATGAAGATATGAGACAATGACTTTCATGCAGCAAAGCAAACAGCCCACCTATGATTGCATTTTCTCTTTCTCCAAAAGTTATTAAGTGATGGTACAGTGTTAAAATAATCAGAAAAAGAAAGAAGACAATGAAAACACCACCTCTAACATAGCAGTTGGTTGGTGAGTCATTTGTGGAAGGGAGATTTCAGCAACTTTGTGAAAGATGGAGAGAAAGAAGTGGACAGGTGGCTGACGAAACTGAGTGAAGGAAACCAGGCTCTGCAGTCTACGGGTCTCTTGGTATCAGCTGAGCCTTGCCATGCTGCAGAGCAGAGATTCTCAAAGTGAGGTCCCAGGTCAGCGGCATCACCATCACCTGCACACTGCTGGAAGTGCCGACTCTTGGGTCTTACTTCAGCTCTGCAAGATGAGCCCGACCCTGGAGATGCATCCCAGTAATCTGAATGTTACTCAGCCCTGCTGTGATTCTGATACAGACAAGCTGAGCATCACTGCTCCAAAGAGTCTCTGGAAACCACTGTGCAAGTCTGAGGCAGGGCAGGAACGAGATGTCAGATTTACGGAAGATGACATGTTGGGATAGCTTCATAGAAAATAATCGTTTCTACCGCTGCTTACTGTTCCATAGTAAGCATGTAAGTATTTATGCCTAAGTGAAAACTGAAAACTAAAAGAGGAAGGTTTTTGCCCGAAAGACTTGAATAAGCTATCTTGCAGCACTCAGAGGGGTCAGCTCAAGTGCGGTATTGTGTGATGAAGACTTTGGCACTCTTATAGTCACGTTGTCCTGGCTGCTGCCAATTGATGCTAAAGTGAGTCCTGATGATGAATTCTTTGCCTACTACACAGATCAATCAATTATCAAAAGGAAGTTTGTCAGCATTATAGGCAAAAAGAAGAAAAAAAAAAAGCAAAGAAAAGCTAAAGGGAAAAATGACCCTAACATAAATTAATATAATTTAGGGCATACAAGTGATCATAAAATAACTTGGTGCCCTCAGAGAGAATTAAAAAAAATATTGTCTTTACAAATAGGATCAGAAGAGGCTTGACATATTAGCAGGATAGACAATGAAAATTAGTTTTTGAGATTAAAAGCATGAGAAAAAGACATAAGTTTCAGTTATGGAGTCGGAATATAAATCTGACGAAATTTTATGAACTGTCGAGAGAAAAGAATAGAGAGAGAAGTGAAAAGATGGGAGATAGAAAGGACTGAAATTAGAGGTAAACATTTGACCAACAGAATATCTCAAGAAAATAGAAGGACCCTGTAAAATAAATACCAAAGGAGAAATTGAAGGCTGAAGTGTAAGTGCCCAGAGATTGATAGGATCCACCTACTGGGTCCTGTAGTGAACAGAACTTACAGAGGAGTAACAGAAAACAAGGCTCACTTTCTGCTTTTATTTTAAACCACAGGTACACACTGGAAGTGAGTCGTGGCTTTGGAAAGAACGGAGTATCAGTCTTGACAACTTAAAATACAAAAAATGATTCCTATATTTGCTACGAAGCACTAAATAATGGTGAATAGTTATTGAAAGCTTAAAAGCAACTAAAAGAAAAGCAAAAAAGGAGAGAAAGAACACATTGGCAGGCGAGATAAGAGAAAACCTGGCCTTAAATAAGAAAATTTTGCTTCAGTACAGACAGTCAATATACATTCTCTTAAATTAATGAATCAAGAAATATCATGGAGTACCAGATTATGTATATGGTGATGATCATCAGCAGAAATACAGTTTTTTTTTTTTAATTTTTTATTTTAAACCAAGAACATGTATTGGTACATTCTACATACAATGGTCACATTCATTACATTAATTCTGTACCTATACATGATGTATCTTGGTTCTCCCCCCTCTCCCCCCCTCCCCTCTGCACCCTCAGAAATACAGTTTTAGGAAAAGTTTTAAGAATTAAATAGTGTTATCGCTGCAAAGCAAACTAGACATTTAGAGGTACAGGGCAAGGAAGTTTTCTTTCATTTTTACTTTTTCATTTGATTGATTTTCAAACAATACAAATGAATCTAGTGGTTCAAAACCATTTTTTTATTATTTTTAAAGAAAAAAATTCCATTTTATTTTTTTTAACTTTAATTTTTTTTAACCAAGAACATGTATTGGTGCATTGTATACATAATGATCACATTTATCATAGTTATTTTGTACCTATACATGATGTATCTTTGTCCCCCGCCCGTTCCCCACCTCTCCCTTCTATTCCCCACCTTCCTTATTTACAGCAGGTTTATTTACATTTTTCCATTTTTTCCCTTTTCCCTTTCTTTCCCTTTTCCCTTCCTTCTTTTCCCCCTTTTCCCTTTCTACTTCTCCTCTCTTTCAAATATTATCTTTCTTTTACCTAATATATATTATCCTTCTTTGTCTTTATGTACTCTTATGGTTTCTCATATCAGAGAAATAATTTGATGCATGCTCATGAATGACTGATTTATTTAACTTA